>JAODVQ020165897.1:0-14896 GCA_025400075.2 Phenganax stokvisi
TTAGTAGTGGATGGGGACTTTAGCTTATTGGGAGGAATGCCTGTCGGATTGGGTGGGTCTTGGCACGACTCGTTTGATGTTATACAAGCAGCTCCCATCTCTGCGGTTGACGATGACTTGCCTTAACCTGTGGTGTCGATGTCTGGTGATTTGTTGACCAATGCTGTGCTCCTTGTGAAGTAGTTACTTTGCGGACGAAACTCAAGTAGATCTTCCAAAATGAAGAGCGTTTCTTCTTTGGAACAAAATGAAAACTTTGGCCCATTGTTTCACATTAAGGCGAACTCTTCCTCGTTTTCCGTATCGGAGCAGCTCTGCGGTGAGGTACATTCGCATCAGATTTTTGCAAGGATAAGATTTTTTTATGGCGCTCCTTGTATTTGGTTATTTGGTCCGAAAAGGAAGGCTCCCCATCAAATCTGAGCTTCTGAGTAGTGATGCGTGTAGGTGTGGTTGCTGTTGATCTGCCTAGCTGTCGTAATTAGTTAGCCGGTTAAATAAGCTGCGTTGTTGATATCAGTGAATGTCTTGTAGGTTGGGAATTTGTAATTTTGACTGTCGTCATTTCGACAACACCGTCGTCCAATTTGGATCGATGATTCATGCCAAAAGTTCGTTTTTCCTTGGACGAGCTATGATTAATAAACACAAGCGTTAGGACATCAAGGGTATCACGAAGTAATGTGTTTTCATCTCTAATGCGCGATATTGTCTCAACGTTAACTGATCCTGCAATTGAATTGTCTTTATTAGTCGCCTGCAATTCACCCGAAGATACCAGGACCCGGCCTAGCACTTGGGCATTCCGGCTAATACCTTCCGCAGGACACAAATGAGCAACACTTGGCAACTTTAGTCGCGACTATAATTGGTCTGTGCCCAATGATGCAAATAGTTTTTCGGAAACATCAGTCTCATCAACACAAATACTCCGCATATTATTCCCAAGTGGCGAAACCATGGTTTTGCCTTTGCTTTCCTCATGGGAGCTTTGAGGATTTTTACTAAGCTCATAAAGACTTGCTAATTTGACGTCTAACATATTAATTCTATTCACGAGATCGTCAATTCTATCTGTTTTACTTTCTAACAGGCGTAATTCGGTCTCCAACATTTTATATATCATATTTGCATCATTGAGTTCTGCTTGTAGTTGTAAAATCTAGCTGCTGTTGTCAGGAAAGCAAATTTCTTATGTATTGGCCAAACTTTGTAAGGACTCAACTTTCCTCTGTAGGATGTCAGTGACTAATTTAATATTTTCAAAATCTTGGCACCCACTACACAAGCAGTCAAAGCTGATTCAGTTGTGTCTTTGCAGTTAGTTCGAAATTTCCGTTGTTAACTTGAGTCCCCACACAACGGCTAGAAAAGTTAAGTGTACTGGGACTCTGCAATATATTAGCAATTGAGTTACCATTCGTTATACTAGAGGAGTCCCAAATACTTGTGTTTGATGAAACCTCTTCTGCCATTGCTAGACTGGCAATGTATTCACGTACCTTGTGCGACTTTATGGCGAATATATTGATCAGTTTCCCTCTAAGTTGTTCCCCCAGCGTGTCCCTTGAAGATTAAAGTGTAGAGTGTCTCGATGTACCATGTAAAACTCAGGTCCGATTATGAGCTCTTAAATTTTTGGCTTTGCCGCCCGGGGATGTCCATTCGCCGGTTTTGCTCCTAACAGAGTTGGTAAAATTCTTCAACGTTTCTAAGCTATCGTTCGAACGAATACGCTATTCATCGCACAGTCAGCTTTTAGAGTCAATAAAACTTTAGATTTTGTCGGTGTCAAAAGCAATAGAGGCACTAATAAGTTTAGAACCAGTGCTTTCTTTACTGCTGCACTCGTCCATATTGAATAATCAATAGGGTTTAGAATCTATCCATGGGCGATCGTTGATGCTGCGTGCTCGGTATTTTGGTATGTGATCATCTACAGCCGCCATGAACATTTCAACCCAATCACTTGCTGATTCATTTTACTTGATTACCGACATTGCATATATCTCATGGCATGGATTTTAATGTAGTTCTAATAGGCCTCCCCAATCAACATTCTTGATATTTTTAAACTGAGTGTTTAACAAATTAGGGAAGATGAGAAGTTTACTATCTGCGTTTATAATATCTTGAAAGCTGGTGATCTTTTTGACCTTGTCCTGGAAGTTAGTGAACTATAACTCAAGTATGTTTACTTTCCTTTTCGGGAAATTTACGAGTTGACAATGAAAATGATCGTTTACTACTTAAATGAGTAATTATGCTTCATTTCATTGCTTTTCTTCATGGTGGTAAACCAATCAATATGCCGTAGATTGAGTCCCATTTCAAACGTTGCGCTACTGCCGTGCCAAATGCATTAAAAACATAAGATAATCAGCTAAAACTCCTCATTATCGATTGTTTCTAATGCATTCGACAATTCAATAGTGCAAAGTTTGAAATGGGCTTTAAAGGCGGATCTCGACTCTGTGCAAAATGTCGCACGATCGGCATTTTGCGATCCCTTTCTTTGAAAAGTGTACTATGAACCAGGTTACATGACATGCATTCTGCTAAAAAGTTCATAATATATTGGACCGTTTACACTATACCGTATTCATTTGTGATGATATCTTCGTTTACTGTTGAGAAGCAATGATTGCCAGTAAATATTCACTAGGCAGACCAATTTTGTATATTTCTTTGTGTCATCAATATTAAAAATCTTTTTAGAGCATTCATTGTGGTTAAATTTGAGCGGCTTTGATAGCAATCCGATATATTGTAAACGGGACCCAAAAGAAAGAGAGCGCAAAATGTCGATCGCGCAACATGTCACACTAAATGTAAACCCACCTTTAATACCTCAATATGAACAAGTGCTCAAAAGCGGCTTGATGAGTAGCTGAAGAAATTTCTTGGAAAGTTTTAAATATTGCAAACTTTAATTAGGTGACCTATAGAACAACGCTATCAGCCGTTTTTTCCTGCATTTAGGCCACCCTTCACACACCAAAATTCCCGCATTGGTCTCTACATCAGATATTTGCACACTTTGTACATCATATCTCACAGCCAGCATTTCTCCTCCTTATGTCTTACCAACTCAGTTTTTTCTGAGTACGATAAATTCACCGTGGGTTATATTTTGCTCTCTAAATATCCGGTCTGAGGCATATTTTAGAAGCGACATTTGCAAAGAAGCTAGCTGCAAGAGTTGGAAAGTAGTCAGAGTTGTTTTGTAATCTTCATGCATTTAAAAAAAAGCATCGTATATTCTTTTGGTATAGAATGCTGCTGTTGTTTCTTAATATTTTCGCCATCCAAATCGCTCAGCCTAGATTCTGATAGCTGCATTTGGATTGGACCAGTATTTAGGGCAACATCACTCAATACAAAGAGTATAGCAAGGTATCGAACTTGGTTATATCTCGTTTCGAACTCGATCATGTAAGCATACCCCAAGCCGCATTCCATTGGGCGTCTTAACGTGCAATCTCAGGTGTTACACCAATTCAATCTATCGCCATCTGCGTTAATACTTGTCAATGAAGATTAAATTTTAAAATACAGGACTGTTCTATCAGTGTGTACAGTGTTATTCTCATTTTTGGTAGCGATGCTCTGAAATAAAATTATTTTAATTTTATTAAAATAATTTTAAAATAAAATTATTATAAAAACGAAAACCAATTTCCCAATTCCAAAATTGGTGTATCGGGGTTCACAATGCGACCGGATGTTGAAGTAAGTGCAAACAACCAGGTCAACAAAAAAGTTAAGAACTTATCAAAGAAACGCAATGTCTCATTTATCGATATTTTTAGTATTAACACAACATGCTTGAATGGCAGTAAGCTGTATCTTAATGATAAAGCTTTTTCATTTTTAACAACGAGCTAGCTTTATTAGATTTCTTAGAGGTCAATATCTAAATGCAACATCGCCTAAAAATTTTGTACAGTATTTTCGTTCTATAGCAAATCAAATACTGATGACACTGCCAACAGGGACCTCTCAAACTCTATGCTAAGAGGATGCAATCCAGATCCAGGTATTTGTGACATTTCGATATTGCATGGTATACCTAAAATAAAAGGCATAAAGGTTGCCAGTTTAAATGTTAACAGTTTGCTGAAGCATATAGATGAAATTAGATATCTTCTTGCCGCCCACAACTTCGATATTCTTGCTATCATTGAATCCAAGCTAGATAGTAATATCTCTGATAATGAATTACATATTTCTGGGTTTGTTATAATTCGTAAAGACTGTAACAGATTTGGTGGTTGCGTTGTACGTTCACAAAAAAAATCATTTTCCGAAAGATAGGATTTAGTTGCAAGCGACCTTGAAATGATATCTATTGAAATCAAAAGACCATACAACAAATCTATCTTGATAAGTACATGGTATAGATCACCAAATTCAGACTTAGGTTTGCTTGATGCGTGTGAAAAATTTCTATGCAAATGTGAAGTTGAAAAGAAATGATGGATTGTATTAGGGGGTTTGAATTGTGATGTTAGCAAAACCCCGCTTGACAGTCATACACAAAAATTGCAATTACTATGTTCTCTATGAGATCCACCAACTTATTAATGAACTAACGAGAGTGACCTCGACATCGGCTTCCTTAGGTGATTTGATTTTAACTAACAAACCAGAAAGTATATCTCATTCCGGTGTATTTCACATCGGGATATCTGATCATAGTCTGATTTTTGCTGTAAGAAAGCTCATGCAGCCGAAATTGAAAAAAATATCTAAAATCCGGAAAGTTAGAGATTTTAAACGCTTTGTTGAAAACGATTCTATTTATGATATTTTGCAAAGCCCCTGTGGTACTATATAAACAAATTTACAAATCCACATGATTCATGGCAGGTGTGCAAATTAGTTTTTCCCTTCAGGTTCTACATAGGCATGCACCTATACGACGAGGTAGACAGAAAATTCTACCCCGTGGATTACTCCCAAAATTAAGCAGTGTATGAGGAAAAGAGATTTCCACAAAAATCAAGCAATAAAACATGACTCGCAAACACAATGGCTATTATATCAATCTGAACGCAATAGCGTTAATATTAGGATTCGCAAGGCTAAATCAAAATACTTTTTGGAAAAATCAAGGAATGCATGCTTTCCAATAATATTTATAAAAACTGGTCCGTAATAAATACTATTTCGGGACGGAAACATAAATCGACCAGTGGTCGGGAGCTTTTAATTAATGATGTAACTGTCTCAAACAGCGAAACTGTTGCCGAATCGTGTAATGACTACTTTGTGAACATAGAAGGGAATCTAGCACCTGAATCTGACCAACTTTCTAATGATTTGCTCCCGGACACTGACTTGAGTCTAGATCAACATAGTAAAGGAATGCATTTCTCCTTCTTCGTTATTAGTGTGAGTAGTGTTACGTTGCGCCTATGCAATTTAAAAGTTTTTAAAGCAACTGGTACTCATAATATACCAGCTAAGGTTCTTAAGGCAGTTTTGCTCATCATTGCTTTATCACTGACCGTAATATTCGGACAGTCCTTAGCACCGGTATTTATATAAATGATTGGAAATTGGCTTGAGAAGCTCCAATTTATAAATCAGAAGATAAGAAAAAGTGCGAAAATGGCAGGCTAATTTCGATTCTACCCATAATAAGCCAAGTAATTGAAACGGAAGTTGTTACTCAGATATATAGGCACCTTAATGAAAACTCGCCACAATCAGAATTTCAATTAAGATTTAGGCTAAAACATGGAACCGTGGGTGCACTCATTCTGACCTGTGACCGCTGGCTTAGCGAAATGAACAAAGGCAAAATAAATGGAGTTGTATTTTTAGACATTCTCAAAGCGTTTTGAGATTTTACTACACAAGTTAAACAATCAGTTTAGAATACACCATATTGCATTGAGGTGGTTTGAATGATACTTAGCGAACAGAGAGCAAGTATGATTTGTAAATGGCCACACATCTTCATCCAAGAAAGTAAAATGTGGTATTCATCAAGGTTCGATTCTAGGACCACTTCTATTTTTATTGTATGTGAGTGATATGCCAGATCATTTCAAAACAACAACACCCTACCTCCACCATGACGATACTGAAATCTCAAGTTTCTCATATAGTTTCGAGACACTTGTTCAAAACTTAAATATTGATATGAAGAATATTCAAACATGGTTTTAAAAAAAAAGCTACAGCATCATCTCACTAAAACAAAAGTCATGTTTGTAGCTTCATCCCACAACCTTACAATATAAATCGGAAATAAACGGATTTTGATGAATAATATTCCTGTTTCTCGAACCAATAAATACACATGCCTAGGGGTGGATATAGTAAAAAAATTAAGTTGGGAAGAACAAATAGAAATCGATGTACAAAAATGTCGGCACAGGAGTCGGGGCGATCAGGCGTTTAGAGTCCTATGTCCCGTTTGCAAGTCTCCAGAAAATCTATGATGCCTTAATCTAACCCTATTTCGATTAATATTCCCCTTTGTGTGGTACTTGTGGAAAGACGTTACTAGATAAACTACAAAAGTTTCAATTTCGTGCAGCTAGAGTTTTTACTGGAGTCATTTATTATATTAGATCAGCTGACGTCTTGGAAACTCTTGGCTGAAAAATGCTAGATGTGAAAAGATATGTTAATGTAAAAAATACTTAATGGCCACACAGCCTCAAAATCTAAGCCAGTTGTTCAGCAAAGGAAGCACCACTTAAACTAATTACGATTTGCGTTGTAACAATACAGATTTATGTTTGCCAAAACCCCGGAGTGAATTTTTAAAGAAAAGTTTCCAATACAGCAAGGCCAAACTTTGCAATAATCTTTCTGAGGACTTTAAAATGTCTCAAGCTGTTTCATCTTTCAAAACAAAGATACGAAGGATACAGAAACCTTGGGATTGCACATTTGTTTCATTTTATTACTTTCTGTTGCGTGTTATATTTCAGTTTGCTTTGTATTAATCTGTGATTAAAATGTATAGTTAGATTAGCATATAGTTTTATTTGTATATAGTTATGTTTGTATATAGTTATTGTGTGATGCCCCTTGTCAAAAGCAGCTTTAGTTGATCAAGGCGAAGGTGGTTAAACAAAAGCTAAATAGAAATAAATAAATGAAATAAAATATGAAACCAGAAACCAGGGCTAGAAGAGCACATCATTTACATGAAAATGAAATAGTGCGCAATAAAAGCATCGAGACGAAAAAGTATCCAAGGAACAAAGTCCCTGCACTAACACATTCAAATACAATATATACAAGTGCAACATAAGTGCATTCTAGAAGTTGGACTGTCAGGGCTTTAAAGGATACTGGGTCTTAGTATACCTAGTTTTAGAGAGTCCAACTTTTACTGCTCCGTGCTTGAAGATTCCGGCTTATAGTATTCCGCGTTTTAGAGATTACAGATTTTAGTAATCCAAGTTACTCCTTTCTGCATTCAGTGTTCCCTGATTCCTTGTTACGGGTTTATTAATAGCCGGGCAAGGCAGTACATATGAAACACTATTTGTTATCATGCAATTCGAATAGTGAAAAACAAACTCTCACGGGCCACAGAGCACGCACGCAAACTGGGCAACCAGTCATGTCTTTGAAAATATCAAAGTCTCTTAGGCTTGTTTCAAACGTCGAGTTTTGCATGGGTCAAGTGCATTAATTAAAAAACATAATCAGAACTACTGTGTCATTATGCTGTGTGGCAAATGCGTTTGACTCATGCAAAATCGGATGTTTGAAATAGGCTTTATGGTCACTGTATGAGAATATGCAGTAAAAGCTACCGTGAGTTGCAATTAGAAGACACTTTATTCTGGTTTAGTGGTGACAAACAAGCAACAGAATGTGGCCAAGCTAGCCGAACGATAGAGGCATTGCATTTTTCCGTTGAGAAACGTATTTTTGTATTTACCCTTTTGGCATTTTTTGAGAAAAATTTTAGTCATTTACTGCATGACTTCTCTGCACGGTTGCCATGCTACTCTGCGTGTTTTAAAAGTCGAAACAACAGTGGATCAGAAAAAAAAGCAAATCAAAAGAGAAGCTACTATGTCATCTCAAGGGGAGAAATATTGCATTAAAACACTTAAACCATCTTAATAACTGAAAATAATTATAGTAATTCATGTATTAAAGCTTGTTTAAAATATAACCTTCACAACATTAATGATAATGATAACTTTCAATGAAACATATGGCATTCGGCTTAACGACTCTTTCGTGAAATTACACTTTTCGTCTGCAACTTCGTGAGCAGTAGGGTTTAAATTGAGTTTTGTTTTCAAGATTTTTTACCATAACATAGACAATCGCCAGCCTATTGGGTGGTTATCTTAAAGCGATAATTCAACCAGTACAATACTGGACAAATTTGCGGCTCGTCTAAACTGACATGCAGGATATATCTCACTGCAATTCTTAATCTTTCAAACAATTTTTTAATACATTTACAACATTTAGAGTGCTTGTTGTGCAGAGTTAAGCAATTGCAAAGATTTCTTATGTAGCTACTACTCTGCTGCAGCTATGTCGAATAGGCACACTACGCCAGTACAGAAAAATTTGCTGCATGTGATTATAAAAATTGTCGAAAAAACATGACGATAAGTTTGTTCCATTCCACGTGCACGTTAATACCGACCAATTCCTACTACATTTGTTGATAATAATGGAAATATAATTATGTTGCAGAAAATGGCGTCTGTAGTATGACAATGCTTAATTCTTACTACAGAAACCGTTTACCTTCAACGAAACACAATTCTTTGTTCCGGACGATTCTTTCTTTAAAATACTTTTCTTCCGTCGAGTAATGTTGTAAGCAGGTGGGTTTATAGACATGTAGATAACTTCCATACCAATATTTCTTTTCACGGCATCTCTTGCGCCAATTTGCCATTTCTTTTCCAAGATCCGTCCATCGTTGATCACAAAACGAAAAGCCTTGATCAGCCGCCAGAAATTTTTCGACCAAACAGGATATGATAAAGAGTACAAGGAGACTCTTAGTTACAACACGGACCAACGTATTCATTTTCCTAATATGTTCTCGCTGTGTGGCGGATTATCTTCATCAAAAAAATCAAACGATAATTAAAAATAAAAAGGACATTAAGAGTAAAACGTTTTTCACCCTTTTTACAACTCAGATCTCCGAAAATTTGGTCTGAAAATTCTCGTGGTGTGCACATGGGGCCATGCGCTGGTAGGAAACAACACAGCATGTTTGAAACTATGTGTTCTTTCCGTATGCTAGAAACTGTCGTAGTAGCTAAAATAAAAGTTTGCCATATAGAGCTACTGAGGTGAATTGTAATGCGACAGTAGTGAGTTGGTGGTAGAAAAGTGCTTTTTGGACTTCCGGACCACTTTTTTGCTGACTAAGCATTTTAACAAAACATCAGCATTTTTTTCGCATCAAGCCCAAAACGTAATAGAAAAATATACTTCGCCGCCATTTTGAATATATATTAGGCTTTTTGCTGACGTCAGCATTTTTTTCACAGATGGAAAAATCCAAGATGGCGCTAAAGTAGAAGTTACTATTACGCACAACTAATGAGCTTGTGTCCAGGAATTTCCAGGAATTTGGTCGATTAGGGGACTCCCCTTTTTCCCAAGATAACTCGAGGTCACGTGACTAACTCATGAATAATTAACAAGCAATGGCATCATCAAGATTCATGAATAATTAATGAGCTAAGACATCATCAAATCTCATGAATAATTAATGCCATAGGAAGACACCCATTATTGGGCAATCTTAGACCACACCCCAATTCATTAGTTTTAGATCCAGGGTATCCTGTTGTCGAGTTTTGAATGATGAATGGGTTCCAAAAAATTATAAGGTTAAAATTCAAAAAAAAAGAGTTCCAAGAAATAAAATTCCAAGAAATAAAATTCTAAAAAATTAAATTCCAGGATATAAAGTTATAAAAAATAAAATTTATTAAGACTTCTCTTTATAATAAATGAACACCGAACAACCTATAATTGATCTTAAAGAAATGCTTTTAAAGTTATCTTTCGCAAAAGAAATTAAGTATACGCAAGCTTATATTAAGAAAGCTTCCGAAAAAGTCTTAGAACAAATTTTTCAAGACTACAAGCGAGACCAGTTGAGTAAGACGAACGATATGCTTACCAACGTTGTCATAAGAAAATTTTCCAAGCTTATGCAACATTTAGAACTCACACAAAACGCTACGCAGATGGGAAGAGAACTCTTGGAAAACGAACCTTTCCGTCAAGACATTAAATTTATTTTAGGGTACATCACACCTTATATTCCGCTGATCGGCGTCTTTTCCGTATCTTTAATTGTAGGAAAACACGTCGTTAACAAATATATTTGTAATAATAAAGAATGTCAGCAGAACACAAACGAAGCGAGTGCAAGTCAAGAATCACGAGGCACGAACAAAGAAACGACTCAGAGTCTAAGATGAGATTTCGAACAAGTCTAAGAATACCATTACCCTAGAGCTCCATGGAGAGCCGTTTAATATGATCATCGTAGGAATGACTAATTCTGGAAATACTTATTATTTGCTAAAATTGTTAGATTATAAGTTGCGATCAAGACGACGTGGAATCCTTTTTAAGACAAGTCGTAGAATTTTCAAAAGGTACAAACTCCCTAATTACTTTAGACGACATAGCTGCTTTGAGTGTTGTAAAAAACATACTTCAGAACTCGTAAAACTAGCGTTCTCGGCAAAACATCACGGGTTTTCCACGATCGTGATTACGCAGCAATTAACGTCTATGGCTAAACCTTTCAGAGAAAACATTTCCCGTTTGCTAACATTTTATAATCCTAGTAAAACCGACATCGAACTTACTTTTGACGTCTACCTTGGACACTTATCTAAAGAAGAAAAGCTAACCATCCGCGAACAGCTGAAAAATACACCTTACGCAAGATTAGAAATTGGTTTAAGATATCTTTATGAACACTTTGTTACCACGAAGAAAAGAAAATGTGTGATCTTAAGAAATTACACATCTTTAACACTTTGTTTCCTAGTCTTAACATCCGTGGTGAAGTTATTATTATAGTAAAAATGAGTGTTGAATCTAAGATTAGTTCCATTTCTACCGAGTCTAGAAGTACATCCACAAGATTTATTAACTTTTATTTCTTTCGTCTCACCAGGACAATCTAGATCTGGAATTAAGTGTCCTTCGTTACCTGATGAGAGTATGGAGTTTCCCATTTATTATAAGGCTCATTTCATTCGCGTTTAATAATGTACGTTCTCCACAAATCTATTTTTAATATTCAGTAGCCCATCACTAATCACAAGGATCTTATATAACACGTTAGCACTCGTAGCTTTCTTTTTAATATCTAAAACGACTCCGTTTTGAGTATTGACTAATTTTTTCCCAGATCATACCACGTGTTTATCTTCTATCGTTCTAAGATCTACCACTAAGGCAAACTTGTCTTTAAAAAACTTTCTTATACTCATTTCGCTACTCGACTGATAATCACATCTTTCATTTTGGAAGAATCTTTTAGCCTCTGTGTACAAATCTGGTTTTTGAATTCCTTGACTGTACACTTGATTAGGAAATCCTTTGATGGTGATTTTAATGCTTTCTATATTAGGGTAAACGTATTCTTCGGAATCCATGATGGTTTTATTTCCAAATAATATCACGATCGCAGCCATGCTTTTTCAAGGTAAATTAATAGTTTCATTCACCAAAGTAGAATCTTCATCCCATTCCACGGTCTTCATCAAAGTAGCATGTTGGAAGCTTAAACTTCTATCAAGCTCGTAGCCAGAAAGAGCCTCACCAGTTAAGGATTTGTTATCGCTCGTCTCATACTCTAATTCTATGTTTTCTAAAGTATATCTTTCTACGCTTTCACCAGATTGAGCATTCACAATTATTATGGGTGTTTTCCTCTCCAAAATTTTTCCGATATTTTTTTAAATATTCAATTCATACCTAATTTCTTAATTGGCCACAATTTCTAAATTCCTCACAAGCAGCAAAAAGGAAAGCTTTTTCGTACTTTCTTGCGTATACGTTGCGTAGCAACGTAACGCTATGCACGAGAATTTGGTTTGGCTGGCTATAGGATCTTGGTCAACGGGGATGATGTTTTGTGACGTAGAAGCGATACAATAACATGTCCCAAACGTTGACCAAATTTGACGGTTATAGAGCGACAGTATTGAGTCCTTCTGAGCTCATAGTTCCGATAAGCAATTTCAAGCGATGTGATTTTAAGTTGCCCGTCATGTGATCATGATGCATGGCATGCTTTTCACTGTTTTCTTGGTGTACATCACTACATGTGTTTCGTACCAATAAAATTCCGTTTTTTCATCACTTTCTGCGCGGTTTGATTTCTAGGTAAGTGAAGCAGTAAAATTTGTAGTTAAAGCTATGTGATATTTGTATTAATTGTGTGGTGAAGCGATGAAATTAATAATGTAGTGAGTGGGCTACTCTACAGACGGCACTAGACGATCTGTATGAATATATGTTATGCTTACAATTGCTTTTATTTTTCTTCTGTTTAACAGGTTTGTGGTAAAGATCAAATTTTTGAGATACAGTTTGAATCTCACCGGAGCCGTTGTGTTTGCCCTGGTCAAAGTTTTGATCAGAGCTTTGCTGTGTGTGCTAATAAAACTACTCCGCAAAGTGAAACTGTTTTAAGCAAAGTACGGAAAGTCAAGTCACTAGCAAGTTACGAAACGACCGTTATTGTAAGTTATATTCTTAAAGCACAGGTTAAGCAAAAGTCTTTGTGAACTGAAAGTGTTAAAAGAAGTTGCTGTACTTCTGAAAAAGTTATTAAACGAAGCCGTGGTGCTCGTTGATTTATATTAACAAAAAAAACAACAAGTTCTTTGTTTAACATGGGAATCACACTTCAGCAGTACAGAGCTCGAATTGGTGCTCATAATTCCTTCATGACAGCTAGAGGTAAACTCAGTTCTGGAGTTATTTCATGGAAAACAGCACCATTATTTGTACTCCTGACACAAATTGTTTACTTAGTAGGCTGCATTGTTTATGTTGCTTTATTATTAAGAATGTCAAATGATGTTGAGACAAACCCTGGACCAACTTTGTATGAGATTGGTGATCCATCAAAGACGATTACTGCAAATTATAGTCAAAGCGATAGACGACAATTTGGTCAAAATGCTGGCAAACAATGTGTTGCTATGTCAGCAACTGCTATAGTATATACACAGCTGAAAGATATTACAATTTGGGATACATCATGTTTAAATGCCATATTAAGTACTGGAAATAATCTTTATTCTTGTATAAAAAATTCAATTAATAAAGATCTTTTGCTTTTAACTGATGTGCCACAAATGGTTTCACTGAATAATGAAATTTATAGTTTACAATACAGCGATTCATGTGTTGGCGATGCGTTTATGTTATTGGATGACGAACCATTTTATACATTGAGAACTGCTTTAAACACAATCTTGTTATCAACTGAATTAAATTACCAACATTGTTTGTTGACTGTTGATTGTAACACAATTGCTGCTTTCATGATTACTGAAAGAAAATTTTAGATATTTGATTCTCACTCAAAAGATTTATATGAGTAGTGTGAAAAGGGGAGTTCTGGCACATTTCGACTCCGCCCCCTTTTATGCAAATGAGCTATAGCCTTTCAATCAAAAATCAACTCATGCGTGACGAATGATCGATTTTTAGGATTTATGCAAACACATTTAAACTCTAAATTGTGTTTGGATTTTATACATAAAAGCAAGAACTTATAAAATAAATGGACTCTCAACAATCCATATTATGCGAAAAACTTTTGAAACTTTCTGAATCAAAGGAACTTTTTCGATCTGATGGTAAACCTTACACACAAAGTTATATCAAAAAAGCTAATTATGAAACATGTGAACAAACATATAAAGATTATCACAGAAAACAGTTATAAGAAACAAACGAAATGTTAACAGTCACAGTTGTTGGAAAATTTCCTGAATTTTTAGAATATCTTGAACTTGTGGATAGCTCGACAGAGTTAGGAATAGAACCTATAGAATCAAAACCATTTCGACAAGACATAAAATTAATTATGGAATATGTTACCCCTTATATTCCTGTGACTGGAGTTCTTTCTGGAAGGCTTATTGTAGATAAACATATTTTAAGTAAAAAAAGAATGAAAGGAAACCCCCTGCCCAAACACGCCCGAACACGCCTGATGAAGCCATAAACACGCCCAAACACGTTTGAACATAAAATAAATGAGTGATAAAATTACAAATAAACAAACTATTAAGGATTCGGATGTCTTGAATGAAATTTCTAGTGGTACAAAACAGTTTAAATCTGCTGAAACAAATCCTAGAAAAGATCCGTTTAATATGATCATTGTTGGATCTACTTGTTGCGGTAAAACTTACTATCTTCTTGAATTATTGGAACAGGAATATTTGGGTTATTTTGATTATATTTTTTTAATTTGTCCGACTTACGAATGGAATAGAACCTATCGAAATTGGTCTTATGAGAAAGATGAAAAATTTGTTGTTATAAGTTGTGAGCAGGAATATGTGGAAGGATTTATAAAACAAGTTGTTGATTTTTCACAAGGAAAAAATTCTCTCATCATTTTAGATGATTGCGCCTCAGGAAAATTTGTTAAAATAGAACTTCAGAACTTGTCAATCTCGTTTTTTCAGCCAAACATTTTGGTTTAAGTACCATTGTGATTACTCAACAATTAACTTCCATTGCTAAACTTTATCGTGATAATATTTATAGACTTGTTTCATTTTACAACCCTTAGCAAAAAAGATATGAAGACATAATTTGATGATTATTTAGGTGATGTTTCAAAAGAGGAAAAACAAAACATTCTTAAAAA
>JAODVQ020166004.1:0-14895 GCA_025400075.2 Phenganax stokvisi
TGTGTGTGTGTGTGTGTGTGTGTGTGTGTGTGTGTGTGTGTGTGTGTGTGTGATGAGCTGACCTGCATAAGCCTGTCTTATGATTAGTTTCTGCTGTGGTCCGATGTCATATGAATTAATACTGTCATAGAACTCATCTGCTTCACTCTCTCTGGCCTGGAATATATCATCAAATCCAACACCAAATGGATCTCCTTTCGGCTTGCTCTCTTCGTCAGTTATCCTCATACGAACACTTCTAGACTCTCCTCCAGGGACCTCCAGCAGATAGTACGGGGATACTTTAGTTCCTCTGTGGTCTGGATTGATAGCTTCCTCCTCCTTCTTTATGATATACCTTGTGAAAAGATACAGTGGTAGAAAAAATAGTATATTTTAGCATTTTAGTGGCTGATTTTCAGAAAATTCTAAGAATGTGCATGAAAGACAGACAGAGAGAGAGTGATTCTAGCTACATAGCTAATGTAAAGTGTACCTATGAAAAGCATCTTTGACGTATGGAGTGTACTGATCAATGCCGTGAAGGTCTTTTGAGTTAGTTTCATTTTCGGTCCATAGCAGAGGAGGCTGTTTACCATCCGGGTCAGGACCAGCAAAGAAATGGTTGATTCCGAGCGTCTCGTGCGATCCCCTGGCGTGACCTTCCTCCACCTCCTTCATCACTGGCTTCCTGGTACACCCTTCATGTTTACAGCCCCAGATCCATGTGTTGCGATACCAGCAGGTCGGGAGGAGATGTAGCTTCGCTGTCTCCGTCCCTCTGTTTGCCACTGTGATCTTAATAAGAATATCATTGGGGCCACCTTTAGCATACTCTGCAATGACATCCCAGTATTTGCCATCATTAAATACACCAGTATCCTCCAATTCATACTCTGGTTGTGAAATACCGCGACGTCTGTTTTCTTCAACTAGCTCGGCATAGGGATAGGCAGCTTGTGGGTACTTATACATTGCCTTCATATAGGAGTGAGTGGGGGTGGAGTCTAGGTAGTAATAGCATTCCTTTGCATCCTCGCCGTGGTTACCCTCCGGGCCCGTCAGACCGAATATTCTCTCCTTTAGAATGGGGTCCTTCTCGTTCCAGAGAGAGACTGCAAAACAGAGACGACATTGACGATCGCAGATACCGAGTAGACCATCTTCTCCCCAGCGATAGGCTCTCATTCGAGCATGGTCATGAGGGAAATAGTCCCAGCTGCAAAGAGAGATAGAAAGAAAGAGAGAGATCAAAGGAGACCACATGTTATTAGCGAGCCCACCCACGCAAAACACAATCGAGCGTAACCGCAGCAATTCTGCTAGGGGCGGCGGGGGCGGCGGAACAGATGAGCATCTCTATTTACCAGGAGCCGTCTGGTGAGTAGTCCTCGCGAACAGTGGCCCACTGTCGCTCACTAAGATACGGTCCCCATCGTTTCCAGTTCTTGGTTCTCTCCTTGTCCTCCTGCAGTCGTGTGGCTTCTGCCGCCGTTGCCCGTATGCCGACAATCGTCGGTGCGCGCTTAAAAAATCCTTTGGCTCCTTTGGCTTTCCTAGCAGCTTTGTCCACCACTACAGGACTGGTATTAGTAGTTGTAGTAGGAGTAGGAGCTGCGCCGGTTTCTGGCGGTGCTTTTGTCGCTTGAGCAGAGGCGGATGAAGGTGGACTTGTTGCTGGTTTTGCTGCGGGAGGCTTGGCTGTCGGTTTCTCCTTCACCTCTGTAGACGGAGGAGGTTTAGCCTGCACTTCGGTCTTCTTCGAAGCCGCTCCGGGCGTTGCCTTGGCAGTCGCCGATCCCAAATTGTCGCTGGATTTCTTCTTGCGGAACATCTTTTTTCCAGGGCTGAAAGACTCAATGGAAAGAGTAGGCGTGGTCAAACTTTAAGGGGGCGTGGCTTAGGCAGCGTGTGTTTTAGAGGCCAGAGGAAAAAAGAATGGCAAGTCCACGAACTAGAGAGGTTCTACGAGACTTGAGAAGAAAATATGATAATAATGTAAGTCCTAGTTCGTTCGCCGCTCGGCTATTTCCTATCTTCTCTCTCTACCTATAGTCTTGTTTCGAGTGTCGAGCACTCAACCCGCAGTGGGTGTCTGTCACCTACGGAGTGTTCATTTGTCTGGAGTGTTCGGGTAAACACAGAGGACTAGGAGTACATAGGAGGTATGATAGAGAAAAAGTACGTTTGTGTTTTCATTCACGATTCTATTTGCCCAGTTTTGTGAGGTCAACAACGATGGACAAGTGGAAAGATATCGAACTTGAAAAAATGAAGGTAAATAGCTCTATGCCTGTTGCTCACACACCATCAGTAGAAGAGAGAGAGAGTTGCTGCACAGATAGACTAAATTATAACCCAACTGATCTCTTTCACAGGTAGGAGGGAATTCCAGAGCACGTGATTTCTTTGAGTCACAGAGCGACATCCATCCCAGAATGTCACTGACTGATAAATATGACACAAAAACTGCTGCTCTATATAGAGACAAGGTACAGTCTCAAATATTCTCCTTAGTTACACCTCAATACTAGCTGTGGTATATAATATAGCTGGAACATCTCTCTCTCCATTTCTCTCCTCCATTTGGCAAAACACACTGATGGGTTTAGTCAAAACAGTATACATGCTAATACTTATGAAGTCCAGCTCATTAACCTACCTGATTGTGGTATTATATAGATAGCGACTGAGGCAGAGGGGAGGTCGTGGAGCCAGACCACCTCCTCTGCCAGGAACTATACTCCACCCACAAGGAGAGGGCCTCCACAGAGAGAGGAAATGGGAGGTTATCAAGGCATTGGAGGTTCTGGTTCTAACAGTATGTCCTACACCAAGTTAGTGAAACACTTCCTACTACTCGAGTCATTTCCCGAGCCATTTCCTGTATTATCTGTTATATTCCAGGGAAGAAATAGCGGCACAAAAAGAAGATTTCTTCAAAAGAAAATTACTAGAAAATGCAGACAAACCAGAGTAAGCTACTTTACCATGCTCCCTCTCTCTATCTCTCTCGTGTGACTATCTCCCTAGTGACCTGCCACCTAGTCAAGGAGGAAAGTATACAGGATTTGGTAACACACCAGCACCATCTCACAGAGATGATGAAGAGGGTTCTGGTGATGCCTGGGCATCTCTGGCATCAGGGTGGACCAGTTTCACCTCCGCTGCCAGTACCTGGGCTAGTAAAGTAGGAGAGAAGGCATCAGAGATGGGCACAACTATTAATCAGTCAGTCATCAAACCATCTGGAGAACAGGTATATATACCGCTAGACCATCAGAGTTCCTTAGAGATTAGTCTACTTCATATGATTTTCATTTTCTTATATTGTAAGTTATTAGACATAGACTTCCTACTTGTGTATATTTGTTAATGTGAGAATTTTTAAACTCTTTAAAGGTCTCTAAGTTTGGTATATACGTCAATGACTCCGTCATAAGACCAACCAAACACAAGGTAATGGATTTCACCTGTTGATAATGGTGTGTTAGGATAGATCCGTTGTCATGGCTACAATCTACAGGTTCAAGAAGGTCATGTTTGGGACGACATGAAATCATCGGCTACTACTTTAGGGTCAAAGGTCAGTCATATACCCAATTATAATATGTAAATGCTTCATAGGATCTTTGAAGTTCATATAGATGTAATATACTCAATTACCTGTGATTAGTGTACTGTGTGTGTGAGATGTGATGGTGTGATAGTGTGGTAATGTGATGGTGTGATGGTGTGATAGATGAAGAAGGCCGGAGAGAAGGGTTGGACAGAATTCCAGTCTTTCTGGGGTACATCTGATGAGAAGGGGCAGGAGGAGATGGAGGGAGTAGATCCAAGTGTGTCGGATGAGAGGTGGATGGAGAAGAAGAAGGAGGAGGATGGTGTAGGAGATTTGTTAGGCTCATTCTCAAAGCAGTCCAATAGTAATAATCAGGAGAGAGAATACCAGGATTATAGTGGCAGAAGAACTGGAGGAGCAAGATCTTATGGTAGTACTAGTTATGGTAGTACTGAGAGAGGAACCACTAGCAGAGGTAAGAGATTAATAGAATACTATTATCCTCACTAGTTCTCCTCTTTCTCCCACTATTTCATTATTCAGCACCAGAACCAGCTAGTCCTAGCTGGGATGATCCATCATGGGGCAGTTGGGGTGAATCATCTTCAGCAGCTTCAGAAAAACAACAACAACAACCTTCAAGACAGTCCAAAAGTGGATCATCAAATTCTGGAACCAAAACACAAGAATCAGACACAGCAGATTGGAGTGACTCCTGGGGCTGGGACTCAACAACCAAAAACAAATGACCTTTGCACTCTCGAACCATCTTTCTCAAAAATTTATAATAATATTATTTTGCAACTTGTCATTAATTTATTGAAAAAATGTTTAAAAATTGAAACTATTCTTGTACTGTGTTGTGCTCTACTTTAGTTTGGAGAGTGGGTGTGGTTTCGTTGTCTTGGCAACTAGTCTCTTCCACCATTGGATGTGGGTTGATACTTGTGCTGTCATGACTACTGTTTTCCTCTGTAAAATAATATTATTCCAATGAAACTATAATAGAAATTGACTCTAGCTAGAGAAGGGATTTACCTCTGATGGGACCAAGACAGTGGTGGTAAGGTGCTTCAGTCTCTGATTCTCTTCGTGATGGTGCAGCTGATGATGTTACGAAACCTCCGACCTGTTAGCAAGAAAGTAAGAGAAAGTAGTGACGAGAGACAAAGGAGAAGGAGGTAGATCTTACAATAAGAGAGCCTGAATTTTTCCTGATCAAGAGTGTCTGACTGGGACCAGCTCTAGAGAATCTTCGACCAAAATTGACCAATGTTTCCTGCTTCTGGGCAACTTTCTTACAGCCCACTGTGTTGAAGAAGGTAGTTCGAACCTGGAAAAGATAGACACGGTCACAGTAACATCATATTACACTGGAAACTAACATCTTTATTGATGACACAGTGAGTGAAGAAGATGGCCACTCCTTGTAAGGTTGTGAAGGCAAAGAAAAACCATTCAACCACTGTAGCATAGACCCCTGTTCCCAGAACTAGGAACCCCAGTGCCCATGTCACTCCCAGGATTGGAACCAGGACCAGAGATGCATGAATCAGGGTGCTATATAGCAGGAAGACATGATGATAGCTGGATTGATAGTTTATCTTACATAAGGAGACAAGTATTTTCTTCCTTTCTGCTAGCCAGTCTAACTATAACCGTGACGACATACACCAGCACCACCACATTGATCTGTATTATACACGAAATACACCAAACATTGTTTGTTACTTAATAACTTACTGCTAACACACCAATGACTGGGCCATGAAAGGCCCATCGTGCTCCTCCATCTGGTGTTATCCAACAACTGAAGTTAGAGAGTTTTTACAAGGTGACAGTGTAGTATGGTATATAAACTGTACACTTACTAGCCAATTGAGCCATAGTCACAGAACCTCAATCCAAGAGTCGGACCAACAATTAAGAGTGGTACACCCCAAGCAAAGATGAAGTAGAGAAACTGAACTTTTTCAAAGTCTCCAAAAACTTTCCCAACCAGTAGATAGAGATGGACACCTTCACACAACTGCCAGAGGAAGGTGACCAGAAGGAGGTAATGGAGGAGAGCAGCCCAGGCAGTACAGAGCTGATCTGGACTAGGAACAACTGATCTATCCACTCCTACTAGAAATACTAGTTGAGCTAGTCCCAGAGCAATAGCTAGTTGTCGGTGGACCTGGTGTAGTGTCTTATTCTTCAACCTGTGATTCATATCAATTACTATACCTTGGAATAGAGTACCTTACTTGAGACCAAACAATAGTATGATGGTAAGCAAGAGGCAGAGGATGGATAGAGAGAGGCCGGCCTTTGTAGCAATACTGAGAGGTTTATTTTCAGGAGGAGAGTCTGATGGACTCATGACCAGTGCAAAACTAGTTAGATGGTAACATTTGCAGACTGTCATTGTCTCTGAACTGGCCTCAGCATCTCTTTCACAATTCTCAGTTAACCAACTATCATCACTGATAAGCACAGACAGACAGACACAGAAACAGAGAAAATAGGAAGTGTATGTAGGAGAGAGGACAAAGGGTTAAATAAGGAGAGGTCAAAGGGTTAAAGAATGAACTAATTAACCTTCTGAGTGGCTGAGATTCATCAATGAATGCACAGATAGGGGATGACAGAGAGAGGTCTTGATGAGATAGAGATATAGTGACAGGAGAAGAGAGTTGAGTAGACACTGCCTCGGTACTGTTAATAACAGTAGCGGAGATGACCACACTATTCAGTCTCCAATCAGTAGGACAAATAACAGGGCCACCTCCATACCATGGGCTAGAGTAGTAGGAGAGACAGATGGTGTTATAAATAGAGTTAATACCCTGGGATGATTTTAATTAGTGTAATCATTTTTTGTCGTTGATGTAGATGGGTTATATAAACAGAGGAAGCTTACCAAGTATCATCTATTGTTTCATTACATCCAATACTAGCCAATAATTGATCTTCATTTAATGTCAGGGGAGGTCCAATTCCTCCGTAGACTAATGAAACCACACCCACTTCAGAACAATCAGCCACACTGCCATTAGCAAAGACGTCTGAGAAGAGAGAGCTGGGGAGAGAGAGGCTTGACTCCAAACCCTCAGGAGGAGCATCACCAAGAAGATCTGAGGGAGATAGCAGAGTAAGAAGAAGAAGTGAGGGAGACTGGAATGACAAAACCCTACCAGAACTGATGTTATATCCTTCAAAATCAGGAATACTCTTTTCATTTTCACAGTCTGGTCTGACCAACACCATTGCTATAAACCGAGAAAGGTGTTATTGGTAAAAAAATTGAGAGAGAGAGTTTGTATTAGGGAAAGCCCTAACCTATGTTCTCAGTGATAATACTAGTGATGTTAGTGTTTGTTAGTAGTAAAGTCCCAAGGTCATTCATTGCTGAGAATATAGCCACTGCATCTCTAGTTGTGTCAGACTGAGCAATGATAGAGGAGGAGGAAGAAGAAGGAAAAAAAGAAGAAAAGAATAAGCATGGAACTGTGAATGTTACGTACTGTAGTGTTCTGCCAAAGTTCAAGATTTCCCTCAGACAGTAACTCACTGGCTGTTTCCACCAAATTCTATTACATCAGATAATAATAATACAATAACAGAGAAAGAAATTGCACTGTTTAAACCTGAGAGATGTATTGAGTAGGAGACTGGGCATCGCCCTGAGCCAGTGTTTCAACAATATCCTCCAGTAGTGAAACAACACGAGGAATTTCATCAGGCATGTCCAAGTGGTGTGACGCAGCATGTGACAGTCTCTGAGAACATTCTGATAAGGTGTTAGTGTCATCAGGTGCAATACTGAAACACTGTGTGATAGACAATGTGTGCCGTTGGTGTGTAATATATAGAAAATGAATAACTTGTTTGTTAGTGACTCACATCTCTAGACAAGTTTGAAAACACTTCTGAAACTGAGCCCATGTAATGAGAGTTATGATATTTAAGGATAATAAACAGAGTTTTTGTATACCTTTCCTAATACAGGGCTCTCCTTCATTAGTTGTTGATGTTGAATAATCCTCTCCACACACACAGTCTCCCGTGGACTCCTTACAAATCATACCATCAAACTGACACTCCAGTGGCCTGCATTCAATTCCATTCCCCACGAAGCAAGACTTGCATAAACAGACTGGAGTGGTACCGTTTACTACATTGCATGAGGCATCAGAGGAGCAGGGATGATAGCCTAGTTCACATGAATCTACAGTAAACAAACAGAAGAATAATAAAAGTGAAGGAGAGGGAGATTTTTTTGCCTACCAAAACATTGACTGAAGTCAGTGTTTGGGTTTTCAAAGCATTCAACATCATCAGTTAACACATTGATTGAGGTGTTACTGATAAATTCAAATAACCATAGAAGATGACAGTCACACTGCAACGGTAACTTATTCAGCTCACTGAAGAGAACAAAAATAAACAATTTACCAACTAAATAATAAACTACATAGAAAGGAAATTGTTTTTCTCACATTTTTTCTGATATATGAGAAAAGAAAGGTTCCATATCTTCTCGTAAATGTTCGACACCGCTACCATCAAGGTCCCTGCACACATTAAATGACTCAGTTCAGAGCCAGAGAATTTGCATTTTTAATTAGCCTACAATTCAACGAGTGAGTCGAGGCCCTGAAAACTTTCACTTGATAACCATTTTAACTCCTTGTTGCTGTGTAATAGCCTGTAAGCAGAAACCAACCAGACAGTATATTATTTGAGATGAAGACACGAGACACGTGACCACTCACAAGTAATTTAGATTTGGCAGAGACTCAAAGGTACCGGGCTCTATGTAGCTAATTTTACTTGAAGTAATTTCTCTATAGCAACAGTAAGAGAGGAGAGAGCTGCGACACTGTTAACTAGTTATAGAGCTACATACATATACTGTAGAGCTGTGAAACCGCTGAACATTTCGGAGGATAGCATATCGTCCTCGAAGCTAATGAAGACCCTGATAAACAAAATAATTCGATAAATCCGTTCTGAAGAAGTCATTAGACTTACAATTCTGTGAAGTTTTCTGCTGCCGTCTCCGCTCTGATGAGATTAGTGATGTCTGCCATTGAAGCCCCATTCGAGAAGATGACATTGCAGGCGATGTGGTATCTATACGGCGACTCCTCTTGACAGAAGCGGCAAATATCCAGTAAATTGGGGGCAGTAAGATTAGAACAGCCATTTGGCTTAACCAGGTGAACCAATGAGAGAGCCAGCACAACTCGACACAGAAGTAATAGTACCATATTTTGCTAGATTTGTATTTTGCTCTACCCTCCTAGATCCTGCATGCAAGGAATAAAAGAAGGTGGGGCTGGCGAGTGGTAGGAGTCAGTGTGTAGGCGTGGCTAATACACCCACACCTGAAGGTGCTCATCATTTGGAAGAGTCCTACTCTTCTGTTTCTTGTTTAGCTACAATGTCGTCTTCTGGCAGTGGATCTGGTAGTCTGGTGTCGTGGTCGGTGACAGCTGCAGGTGTTATAGCCGGACTAGGAGCAGGATATGCTCTGGGAATTGTCAGTAGTAGTTGGCTGACGACTGAACCGCAGCTGCGCAGGAGACCATTGATATCGTCACAATCAGCTGCACAGATAGAGAGCAATGTATCTGGAAACCTAGTATCTGTTCTAGTTGAACTAACAGCTGAGGTATAATAATATACCAGCCATCGAACCTCTTAATCCTCATCTCTGGTTGTAGGTAGCTCGACTGAGACAGACACTAGAGAGTGGAGGGTTTCTTCCTCGTCTACTGCCATCTCATCGCTCGATGCGAGGAGCCAGCACTGCAGACTTTGTATCTGCTCAGGAAGATAACACAGAGAGTGAGGACGAATTCTTTGAGCCAAAGTTAGTATACACCTATCTCTCACAGCTGAAGCCATAGCTTTATTATTCACATACAGTGAGGGTGAAGGAGAGGGAGAAATTGCGATGGGTCCAGACTTTGATCAATTAGATGAACTAGGACGCAGTATTCAGGCTAGTCAGGACACCTGTGAAACTCTCATTCAGCAAATCAAGACATCTTTGAGTCAGGTGAGCAGCCTGTGTGTCCTTTGATCTGTATGTTTCCGATATAATATTCCTTTGAGAAAACCTCGTGCCTTTCTTCATTTGACTCTCTTCTTTTAGTTTCCAGATGAAGTTGGGTTGCTATGGAGACTGGCACGAGCCACGTTCTACCTCAGTGACCATCTGGAACGGAATGGAGACACGGAGGAACAGAAGGAACACATCAAAGAAGGTACTTCCTCTCATGTCCAAGAACTCATAATAATATCATGTGTTACTCAGCACTACGATTGTGTGAGAGAGGTCTGGAATTGGATGAGGGGGTGTGGCAGGTACACCAGTGGTACGCTATCTCCATCGGATCTCTCACTAAATATGAAGGCACTCAAAAGAAGATTGAAATGGGATTTCAATACAAGGTTTCTACATAATATTACATTCACAGTATATATATCTATTATTCAAGCCTCTAGTTAAATAGCTGTTTTGTTGAGTGGACAATAGTGTTAATAGTGAGGTTATTTGTACTTCTCTTCTCTCCTCTGCAGGATCACATTGATCAGGCAATAGCTATAAACCCTGATGAGAGTACACTTTACCATCTCAGAGGAAGATTCTGCTTTGAGGTATATTACATCTAATATGGATGAAAAATGACAGATCTTCTGTCTGTCAAACGCTCTCTCCTCCGACCTGCTCCTTCCTGCAGGTTGCTGGAATTTCATGGCTTGAGAAGAAGACAGCAGCTGCTCTGTTTGGTTCACCACCTGAATCTACATATGAAGAGGCATTGCAAAACCTCATGAAAGTGAGTCTCTGGCCTTAGCCGTCTCTCATTCCCTTATCCTTCTCTAAATTGATCTAGGCAGAGGAACTGAGGTCAGGAGACTGGAAAACTAATGCACTATACATAGCAAAGGTTGTGATTCTCATAAATACCATGCCTCATTCAGTGTGTGATGGTACTGGCCACACCTCATTCAGTGTGGGACAGTATTGGCTATCAATCCCACTAATCTCTGTATTTGGCACAACTGACAGTTATTTTGCATTCTGTGTAGTGCTATTTGAAACAGTCTGACACGCCCACTGCACTGGAGTGGCTTCACAAGGCCTACACAATGGCTTCAAATACACCTGAAGTAAGAACTCATTTTAACCCTTTTCTCACTATTAATTTCCTCCTCTCTCTCTATCAGGATTACACTGCTCAAACTGAAGTGGAACAACTTCTAATACGGAATGACCCAAACTTTACCAATTAGAAATAGATTTATAATATCTTTAAAACATATTTTTATCTTTTATATCATGTTTATTATGTACTTAATAAAATAATGTCGTTTGCTAGAACAGGATTGTGGAGTAATGATAGTTGTTATGGTGACAATGTACTGGTTATTGAATGATTAGGAAAATTGTACAGTTTAGAAGTGGCAGTTTGCAGGTGGAACTCCTTCTCCTGTCTCCAGTCTTTGTTTCTTCCTGGCTGTCATTCCTTCAAAGAATCTCTCAACATCTCCTCTTGATACCACCTGTAATAAATGGGCACACAGGTGAATGGCCTCTATGAGGCACAGAACATAAAACCATTGGTACTATCGTTTGACTGGGCTTAACTGGTCCAATACTCAAACCCAGAGTCAGTTATATGAGAATGGCCAGCTATAGGAGGGAGCTCAACCAACCTTCCTATCTTTTGCAAACTCCTTGAGAAAATCTACCAACTCGGTCTTCATGTCGTTGTATTCTATAAATAATTCGGGATTACATCATTCGAAATATAACTATAAATATATAGCAGGACTCACGATGTATGGCCTCAACTTGTTGTACTCTGTCCAGGGATGAGGAGAAGGCAGTCATGGCCGTTTCGTGGGATGACGGTCTGCTAGCTGCCCTGGCCTCATACGCTGTGATAGAGTCACTCTCATCCAGTAGGAAATCACAGTTTAATGTCTTGTATATAGTCTGAGGAGGAGGAGGAGAGGAAGAAATAATGACATGTTGCTCTTCTGATAGAAGAAATCTGACCATGCAATCAGAACACCGACAAAGTTGTAATCTCCAATCAGATGAGAAGTAACCTGCACCTCCACTCCATGATGATAACATTCCAACTGCTTTCTTCCTTCTTTTCAGGTCACATGATGTGTCATGTGACTGATCACC
This sequence comes from Phenganax stokvisi, assembly GCA_025400075.2. Classification (NCBI taxonomy): domain Eukaryota; kingdom Metazoa; phylum Cnidaria; class Anthozoa; order Malacalcyonacea; family Clavulariidae; genus Phenganax; species Phenganax stokvisi. Next base: position 11,742 of record JAODVQ020166004.1, read on the forward strand.
TGATCCCTTTCCAGCTCCTATAACAATGAGTATATTAATGGTGGAAAAGGAGTGTCATATGAACCAGATGGAGAATGAGTTTTAGAATCAATATCAACTGCTTCCACTGCTTTCTCCTGCTCCTTCTCCTCAACTTCTTTCTCAATTTTCACAGGTGGAGAAATTTGGTAGACAGCCAGAAAACTGTGGGTTACCATACAATCACCACACACCATCTCTTCAAACCCTGTACTAGGTCCACCCCCTCCTCCTTCCAGGTGCTGAATGAGGTTAAAAAAACAATTTTCATATTCCCAGGTGGCATGGAATAGGGACTCACTCTGGAATGGAACCAGTCCTCACACACACAGCACTGGATCATCTCATCCTCCACCTTCAAGAGAGAAAGAGTCATGAGAATAAAATAAAATAGAATAAAGCGTACGAGCTAAACGATATACATACTTATTTATAGGTAAGTACATACCTGGTCATCAGGATCAGGATATGGTCTATTACAGGAGCAGTAGAGACCTCTGAAGTTATGGTTGTATCTGTTGCTAGGATTCTGAGCCTCCTTATCCGGATAAAGAGTACACGGCTGCTCGGCTGGGAATTTAGAGTTACCGCAATCACATCTGAACCTCCTGGATCACGTGAGATTATGTGACGTCATATAGTTTGGCACGTGCTGCTCACCGTTTTGTGTAGAGTTCGTAGAGGTCGTGTCCCTCGTGGCAGTGGAGGCTACACGCGAGGCAAATGCCTGCCGTTCTGTCTTTCATTTCACTGGAAGAACGAGATGCATTTTCTGTCTTAGAGGCCGAAAAGCAGGTGTTGCAAGCATACAGCGCTTGTCTATCCACATAGCCCTGAGTGAAGACGGTTCAATGAAAACAGAATTAAAATAGTACAAATTTACTTTAGGATATGTGCAGCAGGAGTCATCCGATCCTCCTAACACGGCATTTGCCGTCTCTTCCAGCTGCTTGTTCTCTTCTAATACATCCTGCAACGATACTACCGCCTCTTCCTCCGATTCACTCATCTCTCTTAATTCGCCAATTTTTTCTCTGAGAGCTCTTCAGCCACGCCCATCACTTTCACGCATGCGCACACGAATGTTAACCGATTTGCGCATGCTCTGACCTGTGACTATATATGATCAAAAATAAATAATTAATTCAAATGACGGTGAGCAGTATTATCCACTAAAGTTCCAGTGGTCTGAAATAAAAAATAGAATGTAAAAACATACTGCAGCAATCAGTTAGGAATTCTGTGAATAAATATAACATTGTAATTAGCTACCTGTTGTACATTTGATGAAAGAAGCTGTTTATGATCCTCATCTGATGATTCTGAACCACTTTGTCTCCGTGGTAATAATTTCCTCTTACTGCAGTCGTCCCATCTTAAGACTGGACGTCCTTGAGTGAGGCGTTCTCCCTAATGGATCAAATGACATGTCATGTGACAATCACATGAGCCAACTCACCATATAGTTAGAGAACAGCACTAAGAAGAGGCCTGCAATGAGCATTATAGCTCCAAAGTATTGCTGCATAGTGGGAGGAGAGAGAGAAAGAGTTCTTATGTGGACTAAATATTGGAAAGAAAGCTCACAGCAGGCTGGAACTTGTCTCCAGTTATTAGCCATGCAGCCACTCCAGTTACAAACACCTAGAGACCATATCAAAAAATGGATAGTTTCATACAATATTTGATGAGACCTGAACTGGCCAGAATGCAGTAACAATAGAGGAAGAAAGATGCATGTTTGTCCAGGTTATGAGTAAATAGCAGAGAGCTGAGGTTATGAACACTGCAAACACCAGAGCATAAAGTGTCTGCAGAAAACAGACCAGACATCATTTCTTCATCCCTGCTCTCTCTCTCTCTTGGTTCTCACCTCGGATGGTATGTGATAGACTTCAGTGTTTCCAGAGATTGGATAGTAGAGAGATGCAAGGGAGAGGAATATGGCACCAAAGAAGTAGCTATAGGCTGTAGTTCCAACTGGATAGTCCTTCCACTTACCTGAATGATATAATCTCTTAAGTGAAAGAAATTTCATTCTATGCATAATGAATGTAGTAGGGAGTCCAGCCACTTTTTTGAAGGACCTCTTTTTTTATTACTCACTGTTGCTGGCCTGAAATATGAATTTCTTCTGAACCAGAACGTACATTGACTGGTGGTGTGGAAAGAGTATGGTCATGTGATGGTCATGTGATTATCATTGACATACCATCAGAATGGTGTTGGCAAAAAGAGACATACAACCCAGTAAGTAGTGACTCACGTGTCCTAAAATATAAATTGGGATGGCCCGGATCTGTCCTGAATTTCGATGCCTGGCTTACCTTTGTCATCATTGGAAGATGAATTTCTGTCTAACTCGTCCAAACTGGAGGAGTCATTATCATGGTTACTGCTCTCTTCTCCTTGTCCTCCTGTCAGAGTAATTTCTATCGCTCCTCCTGTAAATTTAGTGGGTGTGGCTTTAGTCAATGTGGGTGTGGTCTAACCGGCTGCCAGTATTATCCCGATGAACTTGCACCAGCTATGAATCTAGAGAGAGGAGAGAGGAGAGTGTGTGTAGGTGAAGTGATGGAGGGGATGGATACTAACATAAATTGGATGAGGTATCTTTTCAATGCAGGTTATTGCTGCAATAATAGCAGTCCATACTGGAATAATGGGCTATATAAGAGAATAAGAATAACAGGAGCAATGTAAGATAGATGCAATCAAGAACAGTATGAGGTCACCTGGAAAGCGCTAGCAATGTCTGGACCAGCCAGATACACTCCTAGTATATAGAACATCTATCAATGGAAAATAAAATTTTTAAAAAATATTGGCCATTTCCACAGCTATAATATACCTGATTTCCAAAAACTCCAAGAAACCCTAGTAGAATGAGAACCTGTGCAGAATGTAAGTGGACTCATAGAGTTCTTAGGATTAGATAGAAATGAGTCATCAAAACAATAAGGCAAAAAAATTTAGCGTAATACAAAGGAAAATGAGAAGTGTTTATGTACGGATTGGAGATGAAATACATACACAGAGTTTCACAAACTGACCAGTAGGATTCTAAATCTTGGTATCATAATTCGTTTTTCAGCTGCCAGAGCACACACAAAGAGGACTGGAAAACAGAGAGCAT
>JAODVQ020166113.1:0-14893 GCA_025400075.2 Phenganax stokvisi
GCCATATTGGCCGCGCGGGCGGTGCGCACAGTTTTGAACATTGGTCTCGCGGTGCGCGCGAGGAAAGTTAAAATTAATTCAATTTTCTCCGTGTGTTCGTGAGATCAAAAGCGGATAATCACCAGCAGAATATGTTCAAAACTGTGCGCTCCGCTCGCGCGGCCAAAACGGCCGTAGTGGAAAATGGCCCGTTAAGCGCTAAAACAAAACTAAGAGAAGCGTCAAACAAAAAGTTAAATCGCTTCCTATTTTTTTCGTGTTTGCGTGAGAAAGTTATGTCTATGCGTGTGAGCGTGAGAATAATTGAAAGGCGTGTGTCTCACACAAAATGCGTGAGAGTCGGGCGGTTTGCTGGTGTCCGCTAAACTGCATTCTAGCACTGAATTCATTTCAATGAGATGTTTTCCAAAGTTTGGATATTGTAGTTTTTGGAGTTTATCACTTACATCACGAGATTTTAACAATCACAATGCAGTACTTACAGGCATATTATTCTTAATTTTATGTTCTCAATGGCATTTTAGAGATCAAGAATTCAAGTTTGGCTGTATGAACAGACAAATATGAGAATTGAAGGACATATTATTGTAAGAGACTGTCTTTTTATAGTCCAGTTTTATACTTCAGTCAGTGGCTGAATCAAATTCTATAATCCAGTGTTATAGTTCAGTCAGTGGCCTAGAATAATTTATTTGTGTAATTATGGTAGCTGTTTTATTTTCAGGGATTTGATGAATACATGAACTTAGTTCTGGATGAAGCCGAAGAAGTTCATTTGAAACGAAAAACAAGAAAAACTTTAGGTAGAATGTTTTTATCCAGCTCATATTTTTTTTATATTAGTATTCAAACTTTCTGTGTTGTTTCAGGGCGTATTTTGCTGAAAGGAGACAACATTACTTTGATCATGAGTGTTCAAACGCCAGCAACTGCTGCTCAATAGAAACTTATACATTTCTGCTTTATCAACTCATTCATTTTACCTCAGCTAGCCAAGGTAGGCCACGTTGGCTTGGAGAAGGGCAAATTAGGCAAGACTTGTTCATTTCTGTGTTGTTTAAAAGCTTTTTAAACCGTCAAAATTTCTCTGAACTACAGCAGTGATATCATCACTAAGTTTACATCACTAGAATGATGTAGTTATTTGATGACCTCATTTTAAGGTGATGATGAGGTCATTGGAATATCATGACTTCATCATATGCTTACAATGATGTCATAGCAACATAACATCACTGTAGTGTGGGCATACAATGACTTTACTGTAATTGTTTATAAGACTGATAGTGCTAAGGATTGCTAAAACTTGCCGTGTAACCCAAGATTTACTCAACCAATAAAATGTAAAGTTCTCTGTTGTCAACATGTGTTTTGAAAAAACACTCATTTCTCTAGGGTTACAAGAAATTATAAACATAGAATTAATAGATTGGTGCTGTGCACCGGAGCCGGAGTTTTGGCATATTTTGCCGTAGCCGGAGTTTGTTCGGCTCCGACAAAACTCTGGCAGCATTTATATGCGCTGCAGACTGCTATCAGACTACGGTGAACGCCCCACTAAATTTGATAAACGTCCGACCAAAAAAACTCTGAACAACGCGCGATTAGTATCCACCATTTCATTCTAAGTATGACAGAGCTTCCAATTGCAAATTGAAAAATTTCCATGAAAGTTCGAATATTCAAGGTTTTGCCGGAGAAGGAAAATTTGTGGCTGGAGCTGGAGTTTGTTTTCCCGGAGCCGCAGGTGAAAAGCTGGCAGTTTGCACAGCTCTGTAAGAGATGTCTATTATTTCCATGTTATAGGATGTTGAAGTAGAATTAGCGCTTCTTAAAATAATGATTGACAATATTTAATATATAACATCAGACAGAAAGTAAACAATACACGTTATATGTGTTTTGGAATCAGCTGGTTGTTAGAAACATTGTTTGAAATATCAACAAATATTAAGGAAACTTTTGCCAGGAAATTTTATATCATCAAAATCATTAGCAAATGCTTGACAGTATTTTCTCGTCGTTCTTAGCAATCAAGATGTATTTTGCTCTCACAAAGTCTAACTCTTCTCCAAACCATCTTTGTTCCTTAAGCACCACAAAGTTTCTTGTCTTTATTTTCATTCACAACGACAACTTTCGTCAGAGAACATACGATCTCCATAGCACAAGGTCAGCGGGTGGTATACCAATCTTTCTTTTTCGTTGATCCGTTTCACGCGAGAAGAAATGTCCGCATGTTGGCTTACCTAGTGTTGAAAATGGAGAAATACTATTTCTCTGTGATGAAACTTTGTCTTGTGTCCTCTCATTTTTGTCCGACGTTACGCTCTCCTTCAATCTCCTCGCCGTGTATCCACTATATGTGTTGCCAAGGCCTCTACGATTAATCAAAGCCAGTCTGCAGCACAGTTTATTAGGCACCCAGACTTTCTTGAAATCTTTCTTGCATGCCTCACATTTATACGTAGCAGCATTAATAGGCATTCTTTGGTGGACAGGTTTTCGAAATACTGTTAATGTAGTAAGCTTTCTGATCTACATTTGTGTGGTCACCAATGAGAATCCAAATTGACACTAATTAATATTAATTAGCACAATTAGGGTACCATTGATGACGTCATGAATACTTGTGATCTCTATACTCCACTGAAGTGTCGAACAGAGAGCTCTAGACACAACTGGATGGCTTTTTAGATGCTTTTTGTGAATGGGTTTGAGCACAGTTATTACACTTAGATGGTATGGAAACTTCACTCAAATTCAATAACACCCATTATTTATGTTTTTGTCCAGGCTTATGCAAAAATATGGGCCCTTATTCGTCACGTGTGTGTTGTTTTTTGTTCGGAGCAACCAATCGCAATGACTTGCTCTAACTACCCATCCATGACATATACACAATAGTTGCTTCACAGCAATGTTATTGGTTGATTTTGCTAGAAATCAATACACACGTGACGAATAAGGGCCCATATTTTTGCGTAAACGTAACCTAACATAGATAATGAGTATTGCTGAGTTTCCAAACTATCAAAGTCTATTAACTGTGGTTTGAGGTAAAAATAAGTTACGTCGCTGTCAATATGAGGACCGTTTCAAGCATTAATTTCTTTACAGAACTGTACAAATGTCTAGTCTAACAATATTCAGTCTTCAGGTTCTTCTACTTGGTATCCATGTTGATGAATCCTTGGTTTGTTTGGGTTGTTTACAATCAACCAGTCAGATAACCACAACTAGATAAAGACATTAAATTTATGGAGTGAAAGAAAATGATATTTTTATTATGCACTGTGATGTACTTACAATTGGTTCTTGAGGTTTTATCTTGCAGAGTTCTGTGAGACCTCGAATCAAAGTTGAATTGATTGTACGCGAGAGATAATCCTTGGCGTCTTGACCATATGATACTGGTTCTACAATACCTGGAAATACAATCATATACAGTTAGGTCCAACATCTTCCCGACAAATAACCATCACCAAGCAATGTACACTCATCACCCTCATTATCCCGCTTCAGTAAAATACTTATTATGTTAGCCATCGTTATTCTTTACTCACAGTTTGGAAAAAAGAAATGTATTTCTCGTTCCGCACTGATTTCTCCGTCACTGCCATGAAGCGCGTTTCTCTGACTGTCTGTCCCGAATATTGCTCGTAAACTGCAAATAAACAATGGGTAAGTTTTGTTCTATGAAATATTCTATATTATTTTGTTGTATATCTACGAAAACAATCTGTTCACGTGTTTGGCACACACTTGACATATTATAAATACATGAGTTTGGAGTAGCTGTGCTCTCCTCCTCATTGACGCAAATTCGCTTGATTAAATTGCTCAAATGCAGCCTCCATTCATGTTTAATGTACTGCAATTAGCAGGGCGCTTATATATGAGCGCCCTGGCAATTAGCAGTCTCTAAGTGATATTTTAAACATATGCTGGACTAAGACACATAGATTAAATGTTAATGTGCGTATATCATTTCGTTGAGATGAAATGGAGATCCGGTGCATTGGTTAGTGTATGTTGCGCTGCGAGGTTATGAGGTTAACCAATATGCCGGAAAATTTATATCCGATATTTCTCCCCTTGGCGTATGTGATCGAGTTGGTTGACTGGTGAAAGCATTGGCAAAATTGTTAGGCCAAATATATTCGCCAGTTATGCGCTTTTTCACATCGCCTAACTGGAGAAAAGTCGCAACAAAAGTCGCCCGTGTAAATGGGCCTTATCTGGATTGATGTAATTGACAATACTAACTACATAGGAATCATATAAGCTTGGTGCAATGTATATATATTGCAGTTTGATAACATAACTCTAGAGATTTGAAATGATTTTGTGTTGTGGATATTGCTAAAATGAGGTACCATGGCTTCTTCAGCAAGGTTCACCCCCCTCAATTTGAGTTTAATAACCAAGAAGCTCAGGGGGGATCGAAATTTAAACATTATGCTTGTACTTAGTCCCCTTCAAGGCTTCTCTGCTTGGAAAAAGATTCAAGGAACTGGTTTAATTTTACCATGATATAAATAGTAGTAGCCTACGGGCTTGTTACAGTACACGTACCAACTCAATTAGTATATTAAGAAAAAATCTGTTGGTTCTATGCAAACAAAGTATATAAAACGAACATATAAAACTAACAGTTAAAACCTCTGATTGTTCTTGAAAAGTTTACACAGAAAACAACAACACGAATTCTTGCACATTTATTACATTCATATAAACATTCCTTGTGTTTCGTTTAATTAGTTTTTCAAGCGAAAATTCGCATATTGTATAGAAATATTCAAAGTATATAGCTTGATCATTTCACCTGATAATGGACAATTGTTTTGTCTTGATACAAAATAGAAAAAAACACATCAGAGATGGAATATTTTAAGAGTGGGTGTTATTTGACCTATGGCAGCGGCAAGTCATTGGCATCAAACCCTTATAGAGATTTTATCCTCAACAGCAAACTTGTGTTGTTTTTATAGAGTTGTAGTATAATTTTATGCCTTTGTCTTTACAGCATAATTTTATGATAATATATAAAGATACTGTCTTTAGACCATTGATATCATTCATATAGCATATGTGTGGCAATTTAGTGATTATAGAAACGTATTTTTAAAACTGGCTGCTTTGCGCTGAATCTTGGTTAATCCGATTGTAAACAAACGAGGATCGAGAAAAATAAATTAAATTTTGATGCGGCAAAAAAATTAATTGAAAAATGTCTTGATTAATCGCGATCAGTTTCCTGTTTGTTACTGAAAATTTCCTCCCCTATTTTAAATAAATTGTTTCATGGTTTTGCAGTACGGAACGTCATGTTGTAAAACTGTATTATCCACTTCCAATTTCCAACTTCACGGGCATGAAAAGCCAGGATAATTGTAGGCGAAATCAATGATAAAATATTAATAAGCAAACAAAAGCACAACAAGGGGTTATTTTAAAGGTGGCTTACCGATCACATTAAGTTTGAAAGAGTTGATTGTTAAAATGATTTTTTTCATTTGTGCAATGATTTTATCCTATAGATGGCATGTATCAAGAGTGAATGTTAAGTTCGTCTTTCTGTACTGAATATACAATCACAGGCACCGTGAAGGTGACACAAACCAAATATACTTGATCAAGCAACTATAAATAACCTCTAGTCCAGTGGAGTGACAAATATGTAAATTTTATTGTTGAATAAGAGAGGTTTCATGTTTGCATCTCGTTATGCACTAACTCAAAAGTATGATATTGCGTGTTCTTGAGCATGAATTTTCATTATTTGTGTAATCTTTCAATTTATCTGCAAGTGCTCGAGAAAAAAAATACTTTGGCTGGCAAAATATATATTGAAATATATGTCTACAAGATTGGCAACAACATACGTATATCTGATCACCTAGTTCGCAATTTACCTATACCTTCATTTATCCAGGGACGTTTCTAAAGTTTATGTATAGATTTTTAACTTGCTATTGTATTATTAATAAAGTGAATCCGGCGTCAACTAAGTATTGGCAGATATTGACTCGTCTACATGATATTCTAATCGCAATTTATTTCTTTGGATAGGTTCAAAATATATTACTCAGCTTTAATATTAATCGGCTTCTACATAAAAATTCATTGAGCGTAGGTTCTCAAAAGTTTTACTTAAAAAAAAGTGCTAGTTTGGTCTAATTGTTATTATTGTTGTATGCTATTGCAATTATATATTACTGAAATAATTTTTTTTGCAATTTTTATTCAAGTATTATTGGAAGATTGTTGACATATAGCGCACATGTTGTTTTTGTGTATAAAATTCTGCGATCTTATCATAGTTGACACATCACGCCAAATTACCCTAAACACAGAAGTTTAATTTCATGCGCTTAGAACGTCTCGCTTGACTTAGAAGCCAATGTTAACTACTTTGTCCTAGTGTATTGTACCGCTAATTTGGCGAACGACCCGAAAATCAAGCGAGTTGATTTGCGGCGTTGATCTTATCTGCGTTTACTTGCCATTACGCAACGAGAAGTTGAAACGTCGTGAACGTTATGCTAGAGATACAATTCTTGAGAGTACCTCGCTTTAAAATCAATGTTATTTTACTGAATGTTTTTGAATTCTGACAAACAATAACGAATTTTTCAACGTGATCATGAAGCGCGTAAAGCATTACGGGACCATTCCTAATAAGAATTAGGAAAAACAAACTACCAACGTACAAATCATAGTCTCAAGTTAAGCAAACATTTCTGCAGCAAGCAGACGCTATGTGATTCGTACGCATTGTTTGTATTTGAAAATACGTTCAATTGTAGAACATGTGCACTGCGTCGAATGCATCATGAATAAAATTCATCATCAGTCATAGGTTTGTTTATAACGATGAGACTGCTACCCGTAGAGGTTAGATCTAATCTTTATTCCTGATATTGTATCGTGCGGCATCTTGATGAAATATTCAAACCTCACCAGGTTATAAAAGAACTCGGTGTTAACACAACTTATTTACAACTACGTCAATCTGATCACGTTCCGTTATTATTAAGTTATTAGGTACTTGGCTGTCAGTTATTGCAAATTGTGAGTCGAAATATTATGTGCAGATAAACTATTGTTACGAAATTTCATATATGGCTGTTCCTCGATGACTACAACTTGACAACTGTTGTGTTCAGACTTGATTTATTCGCTCTCAAGCAGAAGAGGTTTTGTTGGAATATTGTGTGAAAGCGTTTATTGCTGCCGCAGTTGAAAACAGTTGGAAACTCATCATCGTTTGCTGTAGGCATTTTCCGCTGCGAGGTGGTTCAACCAACATTTGTGTCGTATCAATATACGACGCCTTTTGCCCGATTATTATAACATCATTTTCTCATCAAGAAACTGGGAAAGTGATAATTTCATCGACTACCAGCTATTTTGTAAACAATTGTATTTGTTTGATTGTTACCCTCTTAGCTTTCGATCATTCTGGCCAACCGCAGGATTTGAGGAATCAACCTTTTTTTGATAAACATTTCCTTTTTATTATTTCGTTGCTGTTTCTCTTGTGGTAAAGCAGTGGGTCTTTAGATTGATTGATCTCTTGGAAGCCGTGAAGCGTGCGATGATTTCTGGCTGAGGGGATATAGATTTTCGATTTTCAGTGAACAGTTTGCCGCTACGTTGTTTACTTGTTGGATCAGTTTGCATAAGGGATTACTATTTTGGATCATTGTCTGGAAGGATTACAAATTTAGATCATATTATTGAAGAATTTACATTGGATCAACTAGGAATTTGTGTCATTTAGAGAAACTCGTTAAACTAGCGTATAAGCCGGTTGGATTAAGCTATTTCTAGCAACTAGCTACTATTTATAAATAAATTCTGCCGGAGATTTATCAGACTTTCTTGAATAAAGGTTGAGGCGGTGCTTGAGAAACCTCAAAGCTTCAGACACGCTCTCTTTACATCTGTTTCTGAGAGCTGGTAATCGCTGTGCGGGAACTTGGTGAATGTGACAGCAAGTTCTTATCTCTCCTGTTTCGGAAAGGTTGAGTCAACTCGCTCGTTAGTGGACAGTACAGTCTTTTGAAGATGGCCAGGAGTTGAAATCGAAATAGAGTTTCATTGACCTATTTTCAGTTGTTTTGACAAAGTGATTGAAACAAGCTTTTTATAATTGTTGGAAAAAGCACTCGCTCCAGTGGAGATGTGTTGAAACCAAACTTTGTGATATCGCGTTGTATCACAGCAGCGGTACATTCCTGGCCTTCAGTTTGCGATAGAAAACATACTCGCACGTGATACTATCTTTTCAAGTGCTTCTGTCATAATTGTACAAGGAACAACATTGCTTTCTTGTAAAGTACTTGGATTTCAAAGCAAGACGCTTTGTCTTCTTTTTAATCATTTATTTACATCACATCTTGGATCTCCCAAGCATCCTCATTCATTCTGAAGAAGAAAGCCGACTCAGGTGAACTATCTGGTATTCAAAAAGTTTTCGAACTTACCTAATCCAATTCATCAGGAATTTAGCATATTCTACGTGCAACATATTGTTTACTTAATTTGATGTAAACCTCATAAACTTTGCGGAGTCTCAGGCATATCAATTTTACAAATTATCAACAGACATTGGACAGCGTGGGTTGGTAACATCTGGGGCAAATCGTGTTGTTAACAAGGCGCTTTATATGCAGTTTCTCACTCAACAAAACCGTGAAATTAATTGATTTACATAATCAAGGCATATTTGGTTTTAATTCTAGACCGTTTAAGTTCAAAATAAACTGCGTCGTAGTTGTTTTGGGTTGCGCAGTTGACGAAGGTATCAGGAGCATCCTGGTGGATAACTATAAATTGTCGTAATCTGGACAATATATATGGACAAGTTTTCAGCAGCTTGCGATTGGTTAGCTTAAAAGGATTATTCACCCAGAAGTTTTGCCGGTTGCATCACTAAACGATCACGACTAATCCTGGGGATTTAGTCATTTTCAGTATTGTTCTTCTAAGTGACAACTAAATATTGTTCGAGGAATTTGGAGTAGATTGGTATCTTCATAGCTACGGAGCCCCGTGTGTTATTTAAACTCTAAAGTCGAAACATAGATTTAATCGGATCTTATTTCAAAAACAAAGTTGTTCTTCAAAGTATAACAACAACAAGAGAAGAATAGACATTATTGTGTATGATCTGAAAGTGCAGGTCTACGTATATCAGCGTGTGGTGCTAGAAGACTTAATGAGAAAACTTGGTGGATTGTCTAGAAAGTTATTACAACGCTAACAAGGCTTGCATTAATCATATAAGTACGTTCTGGTAATATTGCAGGTGTCTAATTGATTCACAAGTGAACGTAGCGATATTGCATCTGTCCACGGAGGAGAAAAATTTAGCGTTTAACTTTGTTGACAGTATCAGTTAGTTGTTGAGTAATTGATTCTTTGGGATTCGGTTCACAAAGCTTGCTCGATCCCTCTTTGAATTGATCCTCTTCGAATTAGAGTCATTTCTTAGCAGCAATTGGGCTGGGATATTTCACGTCGACTTCTTTGCATGCGTACTTAACTCCTGTCACGATCGGCGTTTATTTTGTTAAAATATGTGCACAATTTAATCAATGATCTAATTTGACGGCGAATGCTTTTTGAAGAAGAGAAAAATTGATTCACTTATTGGATTAATCCCACCTTGAAAACGTTTTCAGCCATTCATTTGGGAAGCAAGGACATTTTTAGTGCGCAATAAAACACTTGAACCGATTCCTTCAGTTCTAGAAGAAGTCGGAAGAATTTGACAGGTGTTACTGAAGCCGAAAACGTGAACTTTGAAGAGACAAGAAGGAGGCTGAGCAGCTATACAATACAATTGTCTTCTCGAAGACACTCTATCAAGTTTTGGTGTCACAAAAAAATTTTAGCATTTTGACAGGAGGTCCTGTAAAAAGGCAGTAATGATTCTGTGAAAGAACAGGTCAACTTTGAATGACTAAAGATATTTGAGAAAGAAAAGCCGAACTAATCGTCTGGTTTGTTCTCTTGTGGAGTGTAGTATTGCTAAAAAATATGGTTAATAACGGCTCAGACACTGTGACTTACTCAAGATTCTGGGAACAATTTCATTCAGGATTTCTCATCATCGTTATCATTGCTGCGTTGTTTGGCAACGGTTTCGTCTGCTTGGCCGTCTATCGTGTACGTCGCTTGCAAAAGGTCTCCAATTATTTCCTAGTGTCACTCGCCATTTCCGATATTTTGGTGGTCCTCTTCTCCGTACCATTTCGTATCTACTTCGAACTGAACGGAAGGTGGTTACTAGGGGAACATTCGTGTAAGTTTTGGATATTCATGGATCTCTTGTGTTCTGTAGCGTCTATCTCTAATCTGTCTCTCATATCAGTGGATCGTTATCTGACTCTGTCCCAGTCTCTACGCTACTTGACGATCGCTACGGTCTCACGTTGTTGCATCGGGATCGCAGCAGTCTGGACGTATTCATTCACACTCGCTGCGTTTTCACTCCACACTTGGTCTTCCAATGGCGGTTTTGTTTACTACCCATTTTGTCAGAAAACGGACAAAATATACTACTTAGTCTCCACTATACTTGGTATAATACTGCCACTATTAGTGCTCCTTGTATTGTACTATCTAGTGTTTAAAATTGCTCTTAACCAACACGCAAAGATCATGACGAACACTTACAACACTCCTCCTTCATCTGAGGAAGATTCAAAAATGCGCTTGCGCTCAAAAAGTCCCAGAAGGCACTTCGCCATACGAGAATTGAAAGCGACGAAAACTTTAATCATTGTGGTGGGAGCGTTTCTTATTTGTTGGTTCCCATTGTTCGTGTTAATTGTTCTACAGCAATTCGTGCCCGAATACATCAACAAGCTTCCCGCAAAAACACAAGAGATCCTGGGCCAGTTATTGCTGTACTCGCTTCCACAATTCAACAGCTGTATAAATCCCTATATCTATACATGTCATAACGCTGAATTTCGTGCAGTTTTTAAACAGACTTTTGGTCAACTCTTACCGTTTCTGAAAGTGAAGTCGAAATGTGACCAGCAATCCTGTGCATTCACAGCTAATACAGATTTAGTATCACGTACAGAAATTTAAACATTTTAATTGTAGAAAGTATGCAACCTAAATCAATACCGTTTATGCATTTAATATCAAGTGTATATGTATATATTAAAGTTTCATTCCAAAAAAGTTTTGACAAAATTTAATATCGTACGCCAGTTGTAGTGTGTACGTAAAATGGAAAAAATGCTGTTCCAAGTGGAGGCACACTCACATGGATATTAAGACCGTTTAGTCCACGAAATACGAAAGAGTGCTCATTCTCGTGTAGATAGAACAAGCATAAAATACCACAGTTTTGGCCTATACAAACTCGTATTCCACGTGACGTTTCCCTCTGGATGAAACACAGTGTGGTGGATGAGTTTGGTTAAGCCAAAACTATTGTATTTTAAATTGCCTCTAGATATTTGCGTTGTATTATTATGAAATATTGTTTTGAATGAATTATAAACGGTGGTCAAGGACTCATTGTTTGATGATACAATCATCTTTGAAAAGGTTGACAGTTTTAAAGCAAAAAATCACCTTTCTGGTGCTTGATCTCTTGCTTTCAGAGTGTTGGTTGGACCAATCAGTTGTCTCCAATACGAGATGGCGTTTTCTCGAGCAAGAACCAGCGCTATTATTGGACCACTGGAATAGTCAAATTATAAAGGTGAGCTTAGAGAAAATTGGTTGAGTTCGAACCATTTAATAGTGTTTTACCTGCTAATATATGCAACTAAACTAGGGAAAAACATCTTGCCATAATGTTCAGCGTAAAAGTCACTCGTCTGCTCCGGTGTTAGATGAACTTGACGTTTCTTTAAGATAATGTGGAATAAACAACAGGAGTTACAATAGTGCTGCCTTGATAGATGAAACTACATGCAAGACTGCAGGCTAATTACTTAAGTTATTAGTATTGAGTTTATGAGGGTCGCTAATGAATGAAAATTACAGATCTTCCTCATCCCTTCAGCCTTCAAAAACACAACTGGTCAAACATTCTATAGCAAAGCCAATGTAATGGCATCTCTTTCCAAAACTGCGTTCAAGCTGATCAGATGTCATAAATACATACATTGAATATGTACAAATGTCATAGTTAAATATAACCCATTTCAGACCATGAAATCTATTCTTTTTTTTGTCCATTTCGTTACCAATCATCGAGGAAGCAAGCTTTCAAATATCGCAGCTCCTCTTCTGGCACTCCACTTTCCTCCTGTGAATAGCAGCGTATTGACAAACCTTTCCTCATAGATTTATGAAATCAAAACAAAGATAGCGTCTCAAAACAGAGGAATCATTTTATATGAACGAGTAAGTATCTTTGTTTTTAAATGTATTTAATAAACTGCTAGCCTCCATAATAAATGGGTCGTCAATCTCTACTCACCTGCAAAATACAGAAGCCATGTTGTTGAATTATTTCCTCAATTTCATCGCTCCTATCAATCGCATCTGGTTTAATGATAGCTAGAGTACTTCGTATTTGTATAGGAATATCTGTAGTGAGTTTCGATATCTCGTCTTGCGGCATTTTGCACGAAATATCGAAGAAATTTTAAACAAAATCTCCAAATTGACAAAATATCTTATGGCGTCTTTTCGTTGCTATGGAAACGATATACAATGTTTCCACTTTTAATAATAAAGAAAATTTTAAACAACGGGCTCTATTAGTTACTGGAGTGAACTTTCGACGCAGAGTCGAAAGTCTTGCGAAATGCGAATAACTTTATAGTTTTTGACTAAGAAATACTAACAGCACCTGTAGAAATAATTAAACTAAACACAGGCAGTATTAATCTTATTTATTTGAGCAAATAATATATAATGAAAACTGACTTCTCAAGTATGAATAATTATGATTGAAGAGTTTACAATGAATTCAGTTTAGTGATTTAATAAGACTTGCAGGCCCAAAAATTGGTCTGTCAATAATTTAATGCACAAATTCTCACTAAAAGTTTCATCCAGTTATAAACGGCTCATTGTGCACGCGTGTGGCGTCAGCAGACTATTTTATGACGTCAGTAATTAGGTAAGCGTTCTCTTGAAGAAAACTGTGGTTTTGACGCAAGAATATCTCTGCTAATCATGACAAAGATTTTGCGAAGACGGAAAATTGTGAGCTGGGAAAGTGCGAAGGAAAAAGTCTTTGAAATTTTAGCAAATATTCCTGAACAAACTTCATCATTAACTCTTCCTTATGGCTTGCAGTGTTTATACAATATTTCCCATCCTGAAGCCGTAAGGATACTGCTACATCCTACCATGAATAATTATGATACGTTTGTCGCACATCATGGCAAAGCTAAAAAATATTTTCTTAATATTTGGACTGTGAATCAGAAAGATTGTTACGCGAAGAAAAAGCAGTTTAAAGTTAAACTTGATTATAAATTAAAACATTTAGTTTATGTTCCCGCTCATCGTTGTCTCGTCGCGTTTGCAAATGATTTAACGTTGCGTGTTTTCGCTACAATGAGTTTTATTGAAGTCTCGCGTGCTGACACGAATGATAGCGTGTTATGTTTGTACTACAACGCGTGTCGTGATGACATTCTTGCGGGATGTTGCGGCTTCGTCATGATCTGGAAGTTTTCGCATGCGCAAACTGATCCTATGTTTCCCGTGCAAAAAATCGAATGCCCGGCGATTCTTTCCGACTACTGGGTCACGTGGATCAAGGTTGATAAATGTTCGAAACAGTTGTTATTGAATTGCCAGGAGGCAATTGTGATGCTTGATGAAGAAACTTATAAACTCAAGTGTGATTTTAAAATTGAATTACGCCATGAACTATCGTTCACTTCTTGCGCTTTTTATCATCCAAGCTGTTATTTTATTACAGGTAAGTTCGATGATCTGGGCAGCTTCATCACCCCACCTAGCGTGCGCACACTGACCTTATGATGAAGCTGAACAGTTCAGTTAGCATACATATTTTATAACTTTCCGTATCTTAGGATCGAAAGATTCCGCAATCAAAGTATGGAACACTTCTCTCAGTCATTTTCCATTGATGACCAAACTTTTGGGTAAGAATCGTTATTTTAAATAGCTACGGCGGATTACATTGGCCTTTAAAGCCAGTTCTCCACGTTTTGAACTGAAATGCTATCAAATTTGGTTTCCAGGCCATTGTAATGCCGTAACTGCGCTGGAAGTAGACATTGCCCATCATTTAGTTATTTCAAGCTCAACTGACAAGACAATTCGTCTTTGGTGTTTGGAAACTTTTGCGCAGATTTACCGCTTGGAGACTGGAGAGGAGATTCATCATATGGAAATGATGACATCACAACGACTTTTCTACCATTCCCATGAGCACGTTCGAGTTTGGAATTTAAATCAATTTCACTCTCTATTTACTGTACTTGGTTGCGAAATTATGACGTCGCGTCGTGTGGTGTCCCGCGGGTGTCCCGCGCGATTGGTATTTCATTGTGAAGATGGGACGATACGAATAGTTTCACCTTGCGACGGGACTATAGTCACCACCATGTTTCCACTCGGCTCGCTCTCGGAAACTATCGTAGACTACTCGTATAACCCTCGTGAGGATCGGCTTTACCTCGTTCTTTCGACTGGCTCGATATTGGTATTCAATACTAAAACGAATCCTTGCAGGTGATTTTCAACTTTTTTGCTGGATAGTTCTATCAATAAGAGACCCAGTAAAAGTCATCTCTTATTAATCCAGTGTTACTAAAGTGGAAATCTAAGCTAAACTATTTATAGATACAGCTAAATCAATTTAGGTTGTCCTCTAAAGGTCAAAACTTAAAACTACAAAACCTCGACCTCTACGACCGAT
>JAODVQ020166218.1:0-14893 GCA_025400075.2 Phenganax stokvisi
ACCTGTGCTAAAGCCACTGATAACTGATGGTTTCTTGAAACACATTGAAATAGATTTGATCGATTTTCATAGCATTGCTTGTAATACTTGTACAACACTTCACCAATGGGCACTTCATGTCGTAGATCATTATTCCATATTTTCACGGCTCTTTCTGCTCCATTCAAAGTGAACTGAAGGGGTCATAGAGGCATTACAGAAGCAATTTTATTTATTTGGATACCCAAAAGTTCTTCATTCAGACAGTGGAACAGAATTTAAAAATGCTAAAATGGTCCAATTCTATGAAACAAATTCCATTAAACAAGTTCATGGTAATCCCCGAACCCCTACAACACAAGGTCTAGTAGAGTGGAACAACAAGACAATAAAAGAAAACATGTCAAACATACTTAAGGAAAAAGGATTAAATAACCAAGCTTGGTGTACAATTCTGAACGAGGCAGCATATAAGAAACACATAGCTGTGAACTCAGCTACTAAGCCAAGCCCATACGAGATTGTCTTCTCCATGAAGCCAAATAAAGAAATGCATACAAAAGAAGAACAGCAACACCAGCTGCTCAATTCAAATGAAGTATTAACCCCTGTCACTCCAGCATCTACAAAAGGAACACATTCGCAAGATAAAATTGTTCAAAATCAGTCCAAATACAGCCATAGAATAAAGAAACAACGAAAGACAGCTGCTCCCTTTTCAATTGGTGAACATGTAGCAATAAAAATCGACAAGGTCGACAAAAAAAGCCCACTACACCCAAACGTACTTATTGGCAAAATAACTGAAGTTGAAGATGACTATCCCAGAGTGGTAACCAAGTTTGGAACAATAAACACCTATATCGCTACAAATAGACTTGATAAATGTACAGAAACTAATATTGACTTTGATTACTCAAAACAAATTGCTTTCTCGAAAGCATTCAAACTTGCAAAAACACAAAAAAAACACTAATCTAATTACACACATTTCTATTTTGTGTCTGTCTCTCTTTATGAACTTCATTAATTATTATAGACTACCCATACCCTTACCCTAACCCCTTACCTCATGTTTAGCAATATAAAGTAACAGACCAGTTATAACCTAGATTAAGAAGTTTGATGTAGGTTTTAAATTCTGACCCTGCTTCAAAATTCTCTCCTGACCTAGAAATTTGACCTGTAACATATATATGTGAATTACTTCAGACAAACATACTGACATCTAGTTTGATTTATTTAACAAATACAGAAACATGATAATGATTGTAATATTTCTTACAAGTGTATAGGCTATTGGTAGATTGTCGAAAATTAATATTCATAGTATTAGCTATAAATCGCTTACAAAAGTGGCACTCCTATATTAATATGCCAGAAAATATTTTTATGTTCTTTTTGCAAGAATGGGATAATACGTTGTGGTACTTTTATGAGAGCTGGAATAAAAAACTGATGACGTACTGCAACATAGTTTGGCTTTAAATGAAAATAAACATTTTTTATGTCTGGGTGTTGTTTCGTCATTCTTTCTCTCTTATCATAGTAGCTGCGTTTGTCTGCGCTAACAATGATTAAGTCATTGGGTGGATCAGGAATTAAACCGTCAGGCCTTAGCTCTCCACCACAACCATAGCAAATTCTTACTGAACGATGTTGATACTGCAGCAAGCCAATGACAAAAGTACCAAATTGAGGCACAGGCCTACTAGGTGAGGAATGTAGTTAGTGGCTGGGTAACGTTTTGTTCAGCTTTTTTATTGCTATATCCCTTATCAGTTTTTCTTGAATTAGATGATGTTGGCCTTGCCCCAGATGATTTATTTGCAGACTTTTTGCCTTTTTGTTTCAATTTCTGCTTAGTTGGTGGCGGTCTGCAAGACGGGGTATCATTGATTGTCATTCCTGTTTTGTTACTACCTCATCTCCCAGGAAACTCCTTGTCTCCCAGGAAACTTCTTTGAGTTTCCTGGCTGCCTCTGTTTCAAATGAGTGAGTTGTCTGCGGTCTTTCCTTGGCAGATGGCCCATGCCCACCAATTGAAGTTCCCATCTTAACACTTTGGTGTTCAATGTCTGGGGGGCAAACGTTCTAAACAAATATCCTTTTCTTGCATCCCACCAATCCAGCCAATCCTCAAGCTCGTTCCCCTCTTATTCGATAAACGCTTTCAGTTGGTTTTACACGACCTCATAACATGTCGCTGTTACACACTCCAAAATTTAAATGGCAAGTTCTTGAATTGACTGGCTTTGTCACCACTAAAATTTTGCAAACGACGGTTAACTGACTGCTTGAAGTGGAACTCGCAGGTCTTGACTCGATGAATGGCCTCTTCACCAAAGACGCTCTGCAATGCACTAAGATTAAACCCTGCCATGTCAGTACACCAACCAACCAGATTAAAAAATTTGACCTCGCCATCAGATACCTTTGTTAGAACTTCATTAAAAAGTTGCCAAAATAGTCTAACATTTGACGTGTCTTCTGCTTCAGCTTCCATTGTTTCAAGCAGAATAAAGAGTCAAAGCAGTGCATGGTATACACTTGCTGTGAGTGTGACATATTATTTTGCTCTCTTGTGCTTGCCATCAAAGAAACAAAATTCTTGTGACATAAAATGTTCCTTCTCTCTGTCCATATTGATGGCGATTTTTGCCATCAAGGTACTTGATTTAAATACAAACGAAGGCTTGTCTGGGTATCCTCTAGTGTCATTCATTTTATATATAAAAAGGGTCATTCTTTTCACAATACTGTTTAAAAATTGCAACTGCTTTGAAGTTATTTCCATAAGATTCTGTTTCCTCCCTAATTTCCTGCTTTTATTTGCAATCCATTTAGAGTTTAACAACAATGCAACTTGCTGATCAACTATTGACCATTCTTGTCAATTTCTGACCATGGCCTAAATGTAAGCAGATTGCATCTGACAAGGTTTGGCATCTGGATTCTTCCTCAAATATTCTTTGAACACAACTTCTTTTGTCAGAGACTGGTCTAAAGATGGCTTCACTTGACATGTGTGGTCTCCGCAGTGGTACACTTTTAGAGCGATGCATAGGATTACCAAATACCTTCGTGCACTGCATTGGATGTATTCTACTTTTGTGTTGCAAAGAGAACAGACCATTTAGCCATCATTCTTCTTAAACTTCATTGAATTGGCAATGCCGTACTTAACAGTATACATACACTCCTAGTTGGTGCACTGATATGAGCCTTTCCCATTAGCATACCGCACTCTATTGTACTCAGTCCAATCAGTCCTGCTGTCTTTTTTCCAACTTCTTCCTCCATCTTTGAGCTTAGCTATTTTAGCCTTTGTGTCATTAATGTCACAGGCTATGCCATAGTGGCTTAACCCATTTATCCCTTCACGGAGGTTTGAAACTTTTTGGACTGGCACACCTTCTCATTTTTGCAGACCAATCTTCCTCTGCTTCATTGCCGCTTTTGTATGCTCCTCACTTTCGTCGCATGACGTCTTGCTCCCATTCTAGTGAATTCAATAAGGTATGTAAGCATAATCATAAATCAGTAGGGTTGCAAATTTTACTGCGGAGTAGTATATAATTGAGTGATCCTGCTGCACCATCCTCCCCCCCACTCTTTTGATTTTTGAACATTTCACGCAAAATTAGTATAGGCTACTATTATGCAAAGTTCATTTTTGAGGGGAGTGGTCAAACTAGGGGATTCCCCCAAAGTTAGACCTACCTAATTTGCGTATTGCTCGCATGACTGCACATGACCTTTCAACCGTTTAAAGCATGCCTAAACATGTTTGGAGGTGGTGATGATGTCACAACCTAATTTGCATATTGTTCCGCATGACCATGCGCATGAAAATTAAACGAATATATGTAAAAAAAAACAACATATAATAAAAGCGACAAGAACAACAATGAACCAAAACCAACCAAAAATGGAATATTGCCTATTTCAAGTTTTTTACAATATTATGAAACAACACTACCCAGAAAACCATGAATTAGTTGAATACATCGAGAAATACTTAACTTCATGGAAAACTCTTTCACTTGATGAGAAAAAATCTGTTTGCGACAAAGTATCACATTTTGTTGAAAAGCGGTTAAGATAGGACTTGAGATAAGACTTAATTCTAAAATTTTAGATTCACTCTCAGGTAAGGAACTTATTAATGTTATAATTGAAACATGTGATGATGACTCCAATGACGTCATATACTACAACAAATATTTTACAACAACATTACATGGACCTCACATAAAACAAAACGCAAACCTAGCAATAATATTAATACATTATTGTTTATTAAGATTACTAAAAGAAGCTCAATTGAAAGGTTACTCAATAGAAAAACGGTTTGATTTTAAAAATGTTGAGAAGTCCTGAGGTGTTGGTAGGGATATTATTCATACCAAGATTATCACTAAGTTGAACCAGGCTGGTTTACTTAATGATGATGATCTTAAAGACTTTAGGCTATGCCTTGGTGTGACGTGTGTCATGGTAAAAACCTGCTGACGTCAAAATTTCCTTCTTCTTCAGACGCAATTTATATATGTGGCGTTTGTTGTGCAACGCAAAACCGCCTGGGTACATTATTCAGCAATGTTAATGAGACCCACATCTTAGGAATTATTAATGCAAAGTCGAAGTTAGCAGATGACATCAGAAAGTATGTTAAAAAATACAAGATATCAGAAACCAGTAACTCAACTCATAAAATATTTATAAACGCCCAACTTACAGACCTAATAAATCTTGGGTGTAGATCTATTAACGAGGGTTATTTTTGCAATAAGATAGACATGAGTAATTATAAGTTTAAACCTACTATTAACTATTCTGATGATCAAAATTTTAGCTATAATGCAATTAATCATACAAGATCTTAAGATAGGATTAGATTTGAACATCCTGATGAAATACTTAGGAGAGAAAATCTTTGAAAAAGTAAACTAATTAATATTAACACTAAATTTAAAAAACTACAAACACGCATACACGAAGAAAAAACCCACGTAATAAACAGTAACAATTATCCAAACGACAAGATAATACACATAATTTAGTAATTTTAATGTATATAATAAATGGAACCGGAAAAAATAAGTTCACATGGAGAACTCTTGAAACTATCAGCAGCAATAAAAATCAAATACACAGCATCTTACATCAAAAAGCATCAGAGAAAATACTAGAACAAATTCACTCCAATTACAAGTGCAAACAAATGGCCGAGACAAATGAAATGTTAACTGACACGGTCGTTGGAAAATTTTCTGAATTCTTTCAATATCTTGGAATGATTGATGACAGCACAGAACTTGGTAAAGAGCTCATAGACAGCAAACCATATAGACAAGATGTAAAATTAATTATTGAATACATAACTCCATATATTCCACTCATCTGAATTCTTTCAGGTGGAATAATCGAAGGTAAATATGTAATAAATAAAAAAATAAACACAAATAACAGCGATGAGCAATGTCAACCAACAACAACACAAGAATCACCAACTGAACCGGAGCCAGAAACTTAGGAATTTTATCGGAAATATCTAAAAAATCCAAAGAATTTAAACCTCCTGATGTTCAAACCCCACGTGATCCATTCAACATGATTATTGTCAGAAGCACATGCTGCGGCAACACTTATTACCTACTTAAACTCCTAGAGCAAGACTACATGGGATATTTTGACTATAGTTTTTTTATTTGCCCAACATACGAATGAAATGAGACACCCCAAAATTGGTCGTATGACAAAGATGATACTTTTATTGTTGTGAGCTGTGCACAAGAACATGTAGAACCATTTTTGAAACAGATTGTTGAATGCTCAACAAACTCATTAATTATTCTTGATGATTGCACATCTGGGAAATTTGCAAAAAACAGAATGTCCAAACTTGTAAAATTAGCATTTTCAGCAAGGCGTTATGGTCTAAGTAAGATGGTTATTACTCAGCAGCTCACATCGATTGCCAAACCATTTTGTGAAAACATTAGTCATATCGATTCATTCTACAATCTGTGTAAAAAAGTTAGGAACATCATTTTTGACAATTACCTTTGTGACGTTACCAAAGAAGAAAAATGTGACATTCTTTGCAAGCTAAAAAATGTCATATTTTCCAAGTTAGATA
The DNA here is from genome assembly GCA_025400075.2 of Phenganax stokvisi. Classification (NCBI taxonomy): domain Eukaryota; kingdom Metazoa; phylum Cnidaria; class Anthozoa; order Malacalcyonacea; family Clavulariidae; genus Phenganax; species Phenganax stokvisi. The sequence goes on from JAODVQ020166218.1 coordinate 6,125, forward strand.
TATCATCGAGGTTTCCATATCATTACACAGTTGGTTAAACATCAGTGTCTCTGATGACGTCATTGATAACTTTTAGGTCACTCAGTAACTTGATCTTATCTGATTCTGAAAACTCTCCAGTTCTCAAAATCGTGATAATCTGATTACAAACCTTTGTAATTTGTGCTTGAGAAGCTAAGTTGTTCTACATGATTTTCCATCTTACTTTGACTCAATAAAGTTGTGATCAGAGTCTCAACTCCAGTGATAATCAAAGTCAATGGATTAAAAACACTAGTTCCAGCCCCTACAACCATTAAAACAATACCTGCAGTTTTTAACGAAACTCTAATCCATTGTAGTTTTTTGTATATTTTATGATCATATTGATACTTATCAAAAACTTGTCAAATTCTCATAAGTTGGTTGCAAGTTTCTTGATTGAGTTTATCAGACACATCATTAAAGTCGCTTTTCATTCATTTAATGTGTTTAATAGTGATTGCTTTTGATAACTTTGTTTTTGAAATTAACCAGACCATCACTTATTACAAATATCTTACTCAGCACATTAGCACTCATAGCTGTCTTTTTTATTTCAAGCAGGACACCGTTTTGAGTATTCATGAGTTTCTTACCACTTCCAACCACATGCTTGTCATTCACAGTTCTAAGGTCAATCACCATAGCAAATTTATCTTTGAAAAACTTCCTAATAGTCATGTACATCATACCCACCAAAGAATCTTTTTGCTTCTTGGTACAAGTGTTCTTTCTTAATACCTTGACTATAAATACAATTACGAACACCTTCGATTGTTACTTTGACAGATTGCATGTTAGGGTATATGTATTCTTCACTATCTGCAATTGTTTTCTTTCTAAACAGCATGACAATCGCTGCCATACTCTTTCATGGTAGATTCACTGTTTCATTAATGCTTGTACTGGATTTATCCCATTCCACAGTTTTCATTAAAGTTGCATGTTCAAAACTTAATGATCTTCTGGTTTGGTCTTGCCCACATACAGTTTCATTTTCGATTGTCTCATATTCTAGCTGTATATTTTCCGGGGTGTATCTTTTACCACTTTCACCAGATAGAGCAGCCATGATACTTGATGCCTTAGGCAGTCTAATCTTTAACTGGAAATTATGTCCCATGGAATACGGTGAATACAACCCATGATCACCTATGATCTTATCAAGCCTGATTTTTTGCTTTTTTTCCGAGGACACTTTGCATTAAGGCATAAGAAACTTTTTGTGTAGTCCCAGTCTTTGCTCCATCATCTGAACTAGAAATCAACTTTCGTGTGTTCTCATTAGCAATTCCATATTTGACGAGCTCGTCTAGAACATGTTCAGGCAACCATAGGTGTTTCTAAACTTTGAGTTCACTTTGACCTTTGTTGTCATAAACGTTTTCACCTCCTACAGAAACAGTTGTCCTTTCAACAAGTAATTTTCCCAAGATTGTTTAAAAACCAGGACTTCTCGCTTTTGTTTCTAAAATCAAATTTAAGATTCAAACTGCCAAGAACCAAACAAGTATCAGGTTTCAATTTTGGAATATCAACAAATTTCTTCTGGATTTGCTTTGTTTGGATTAAGCGTAATTATATGCTTTGTTCGAATGCCTTTGATATCTGACATTTTGCGTTTTCTATAACCAGGTGTTAATGTGTATGCATTCATTTATTATATGTGAGAAAATTTTAAATTTTTCTTACGTTTGTTTACAAACAAAGTTAATGCTAATGCTAATATCCATAAATTTTGTGCAAATAAACTTATACCTTTCGCTCCCCATTTCAATGCTGTACTAATTATACTTAAAATCATGCTACCAATCGGGCTTAATTGTTTCGCTTTATTTGCAAGAGATTTTCCAAATGCACGAGTTGCTTGACCTCCTTTTTTAAGTATAAGTCTTGCAGCGCTTACAATTGCTGTTATTGTTCCAGCTATTGCTATAGCAACACCACTCAACCCTAACAAGTTTTTTCTAGCTATTTTTTGAACTTTTCAAATCTGTTCAGGTCATTAGCTTCCACTTCTTCATTGATGATTCCTTCAGCCTCTTCACTTGTAGTTCTCATTTTTTTTTCTAATCTTATTTCATCAGCTGCTAACTCAGCAATTTTTCCAAATGTGTCATATACAACTTTATTTCGTTCATGTGTTGACACTCGTTTCATTTGTTTCCAATGTTCGATTTCATTTTCTAAAGTTTGAGGTTTTTGTTCTACCAATTGACCTTCAGGCATTTGTAAATATCCCCTTCTTCATCTGTTAAGAATGATGAGTCATCATCTTCTAATAACTCTTCAGCCATTTCTTGTAATCTATACGTTGAGTTTTCAGAACTTGAAAAACTATTTCATCTTCTGTTTTACTAGCACTAACAATATCTTTAAAATTTTCAACGTTTATAGGCTGCATCTCAATTTTTTCTTCTATTTAACTCTGCACAGTGTCTTCTTGTTCTTTTACTGCTTTTGCTGAGATTTCATAAAATTTAGATATGGCACTTGTATATGATTTATTTCTGGACTCAACAAAATTTTCGCCTTCCACTTTAAAAATTGGTTTTCCATCAAATGAAGCTCCAATAAGTCATTCTTTTGACCGAATCTTAATTCAAAGCTTGAAAGCAATAACCTCGAGTTTGGTTTATTTGTTATATTAATAATTTTTCCAAGGATTTTCTTTAAGACTGATTTATTATCATTAATTTTAATTTTTTTTTCATTAGTTTTAAGTCTTCTTTCCGCTATAATTTGATGATTTCTATTCAATCTAATCTTATCAACGTTTTCAGCAAATTTACTTGACATTTCCTCTAATGATTCCACATCATCAAGGTTCGTTTGTAGAATGTGTTCTTGCTGTTGTTCTTGTTCTTGTTGTTGTAACCGCATTTCATTTAATTCAGTGTCCAACTCATTTAATTCAATATCGTTGTCCATTTATTTAATGGGATAAATTTCACTTTTTTTAATCCAGGAATTGTGTTTGTTGTCATAACCTAACCACTTCAGGAGAATTTTGTCACCTCAAGTCTCTAGTATTTTCTCAACTTTGTAAACATCACCTTGTTTGTCAACAGGTGATAACTCCTGTTCGTAAAATTTTCCCAAAATAGGTTCATTGTCTGTCATGTCTTCAATTTCATACATGTTTGAATCACCTAGGAATATCTTACTACTTTTGAAAATCTCCTCAGTAAAATTAGCTTCATATCCTTTCTCAAAAATATTCTTGTATTTGCTAACTCTGGCTAGATCTCCTATTCTAAATTTAGGCAAAGGAATTCCCCAGTCCAATGACCATATATTGTATTCCATACTTGGTCTTGGTTAGACGTGCTGAAGTCAGCAGGTTTCATAAGTATTGCGTTGTGTTTTGTGTGATTGTAATTATGTACGAGTTCGTCTAATACGTTTATCCATTCATATGTATCTTTGGAATGAGAGTATTTCCACATGATTGTCTTCAATGTTCAGTCAAATCTTTCAACAACAGCTTTTCTTTCACTATACATAGAAAAATACTTAATTCCATGACTGACTAACAGGTTTTTAACACCTACATTGTAAAATTCCTTTCCATCATCGAATTGCACAACGTCAGGATATTTCCCGAATCTAGTCTTAAATTCTTCAAGTAGTTGATTGACAGCTTTTGTCATATTTGCGGTGTCTTTTCTATACACAGGAATCGCAAATGCATATCTGCTTAGAATTCATATAGATGTTAGGATCCAAGCATAACCTTTGTTTTTATTCTTAAGTTTGGTCATATCGACTAGGTCCATTTGTACTTAATCAGCAAGGTCATTTACATAAGTTTTGGTGAATTTCCTATGTGATCTTACAATACCTTTGTACGTCGTATAAGTGTCTTGCGTTTTTAGCCAGTCTTTGATTTGTTTTCTTGTAATGTTTAGTCCTGCCTCTAAAGATATTTGGTAAAGTCTTTCGGCAGATTGATCGCCTGTTTTGGGATGGTAGTACAGGTTTCATAGTTCTTATTCTCTGGTAAATGCATTCATTTATATGTATAAGATTTTTTCACCATATGTAAAGTTCTAATGATACAGATCCAATTTCAACATTTTTACCAATATTCATAGTGATGTCAAAAGTAAATTTATTCCAAACGCCGTTGTAAATTGACACCTCGCTTTCGATGTCTTTGTAGTGCAAGACCGAACCATTTAACTTTGTGTTGTTGTAATTGGTAGACTCACAAGAGCAGAATTTTTCATTGTTTATCTGTGTTGCAATTTAAAGATTTATTCGTAGCATCACAATGTACGCTGACATATCACCGTGGACACTACCTCAATGAAAATCGACAAAAATGCAAACATAGATGTAAATGTATTGACTAAACCTAATTCTGTGAGTACATAGCCTAATCCTGATCCTGTGAGTTCAAAACCTAAACCTGATCATGATTCTATTACTAAACCTAAACCTGATTCAAAACCTGAACCCAAACCTGATCATGTGAGTTCAAAACCTAATCCTGATCCTGAACCTAATCCTAATTCAAAACTTAGTACAAACACATATGACGTTGTAAGTACAATGCTGATCTTTCGGTCAATCATAGCTAAATTCATATTATCAGACTAATAAAAAATGACACTCAATTATGGACACTCGTCACCAACAACAACCAGAAGAAAATCTGAGAGGGTATACTTTGATATATTTTTTAACGAAATAACATCTGCATGGGCTGATCCTGCAAAAACAAGTTGCTAGGATATGTGCCTTTCACCACTGAGGTTGTGGGTTTGATTCTCAATGTGGACTTTACTTTCTCATGTGAAAAGAGTGTGTCGACTACTCTGCCAAAAGTCGTAGGTTTTCCCCTGGTACTCCGGTTTTCTCCTACTGGAGTAGTTGACAGGGTGGGCTAGCATAAACAGTTAGGAAACCAAAAATTGATTGTTGTAAAAATAAACAGTTTCAGGTAATACATATTCATATACATAATGTATAAATTAGAAAACCATTGTAAACAGTTATGCAATCCAGCTTATATGCTGCAAAGTAACTATATATATAAACTATAAACTATAAATGCATGTAATGATACTACTAGATTAATTATTCAAACACACACATTTGATACTGATAGTACCTTATATAGCGATTCTCGTGTTCAGTATAAATTAGTAGTTATTAATAAGAAAATATCAAAAACGGAATTTGATCTTGGGAAAGTTTATCTATATGGAAATTATATTGATGTAGTCAGAGGTAATTATAATAAGAATTATCTTGGAAAAATCAGTGGAAATCATGTATTTGATATAAAAAATCATTTAACTTGAGAGAATACATGAATGATCCTAGTGAAATCGTCTTGTTATATATCAAACTTAAGCAATATAGTCCACCAACAAATTATAAAAATGAATCTATTCTAAGAATTTGCTTAGAAACCAACATCAAATAAATGGAACTCAACTATGGTTACACACCCAACAAACAACCTGATAATCAGCCGTGTATAAAAAATACTTGTACAACTTTCCATTTTTAGGTATAACAAAAAATGTACCAGGTGCTCCAACTACTTTGAATAGTGGTTAGCCAGCGGATTCAATTTATTACCAGACATTAACGACAGAACAAAAATAATGGTGTTGAATCATACATTTGATAATGATGCAACTATTAAGATGCTTACTATTATATATTCAATAAATATGTGCATGAAAAGTGGTAATGAAGACTTATCCAATACAAAAACGCTTAGTATAAAAGCCGGAGATGAAACAAAATTTGGCGGCTATCAAGCAGTGCCATTAGACATTTCATTTTATCTTAAGGATCATGTCTCGGACATCAACAATGTGTCTATGTTTTATATTCAAATTGCAAAAATATTGAGTGAAACATGTGGAAATGAATCTAATTGAAATGTTGCGGTTGAAACCGTAACTGATGCATAATAAGTATTCATTAATTTCAGCCAAGTTAACTTAAAACCTAGTTAAATTTCAACCAAGTAATCTTAGGCTTACTTAAGAATTAGTTAAATTTCAGCCAAGTAAACTGTTAAGGAAATTTAAGTAAATTTACACAGTAAATAAATGGAACGCATGACAACAACAAATGCTAATCAAGTTGTTATTACAATAACATCGATGCCTCAAGTTATCACTATACAAAACAAAGTCAAAGATCTGAAGAAAGTGGAATCTGGTAAGCGTCATGCTGAAATGTCAACACAGGCGAAAGAAGCAATAAAGAAAAAACTAGAAGAAATTGAAAACCAAATACATGAAGAAACTTGGGATATTTACCAGCAGTAAGTATGGTGGTAGTTATACTTGGAATTGGTATATTATGGTATAAAAACAACAAACCGGCACAAAATAAACGGCCAAACTTAGACAAAACTCCTTGCTGCAAAAAAACACAACCAACAACACCAAGTCCTGCAGTCAACAATGTTAAACTAGACACATTTCACTACATTTCAAAAATCTAAGATTTTTTCACATATAATAAATGACAGACAAAAAACAATATATCAATCAAATTTATAGTGCAGCTGTGTTGACATTAGCTGTTGGTGTCTCCATGGTAAGAAAGCATTCAGGGAACCTCTGGGTACACCACAAAATGTAAATGGAGCATTGAAACTTGTGGGAGCTGTGATGATTGGATCAGTTTTGGTAAAATATCTCAAAGACAAAAAAATTATTCCAGAAAAAATTGACAACACTAAATAAACGACAAGAAAAAACCTAACATTTTTTCCAATTAAATAAATGGTATCAACAGTCGCACGTGGAATATTTAATGCATTTCTTTTTGCAGGTGCTGGGTTTTTTTTTCAGTAAACTAAATCATTCCAGATACGAAATAAAAATTAAAACACATAACTTAGCTTTGGAAAAATTAGCTTCTGAGAAAAAAAAATGGTATGAACGCGAAACAGCCAGAAAAGACAAAATTGCGAGATACAGGCAGGAATTGTCAGATGCTAATGCAGACATTAATACTACAAATGAAGCTTTGGATCAACTTAAGGAACTAAACTTAGCCATTGAACGAGAATCTGTCTTGGAGGACTACTACAGACTTTCAAGCGAAATGCAAGAGTACCAACCCATTGCTTTTGGTGTTATGGGTCTCACTGGGGGTTGGGCAATAGGTAAACTTGCAAGTTATATAATTTAAACAAAAAACTTAATTTTTTTACACATATAATAAAAGGATGAACCCAAGTTTAAAACAACATAGACAAAAAGCTAAAGACCTTGAGTCAAAAACTGGTCGAAAATAAACAAAGACCAAGTTTGTGAAGTGCTTGGAATTGAAAAATTACCAAAAACTGAAAAATATGAAAAGCATTACCGGCATCAAATGAGAACACCTAGACCTGTTAGGATGACCAACATAAGCAGTGGTTGAGTGGATGTTTTCCCAAGTATCAACAAAGTAAGTCAATTCTTTAGAATTAATCATGGAAGTATCAAACAAGCTTACAACAGAAATGTGAAATTAAATGTTCAAGGTGATGCTTATGGGATTGAACTTCAGCACTGTCGGATAAACCAGACATGTCAATTACGTCATTGTCTAGACAAGTCAGAGCAAAAATATGATTGGTATATCTGCGATGATAGCTATCCAACTTTTCCGAGATTGGGACAAACGATTGTCCAGGATTCAGAAATTGTTGAGTTTGGTTTTCATACGTAATATAAATTTATATTAGGCGTGAATTTTTTTCTGGTTTATGACTTGTAATGTCCATAAGAAAATGTGTTTATTCCATCAGGTAATATGATACGTTTATCATCTTCTGAACTCAGAGCTATTTTCTCTACTTGTTCTGTGTAAATAACATGTTTTCAAGATCTTATGACATTCATTGACCTAGACACGACATTCCACTGAATAAGCAATTTTTATAGTCTTCAAATCCTAATGCTTTTGTCTTTGACTGATTTTTTCAAGCCTTTGCATTTTTTAACATCAGCACTCACTCTGTTCGTTTTCTATTTCTTGTAACTATACAATTTACTTCTTAGTCCTATGAATTCTATGATTTGAATGCCTCCACATTCATCTTTTAAAACACCAGGCTTCTTTTTGTTTAAACCTTTCATAATATGAGGATTGTCTGTGGTATCTCACTTGTATCGAATAGCCTTTCAAGGTCTTTGGAAATGTCTTTACAAAACTCATCTGTTTAAATCTCATAGCATAATGAGTCAGTATCTGTAAATAATAGTTTTGCCTTGTCAGCGTATTTGAGTTTAATATAATCATAGTGAATGTCATACATGAGTGATTTTGACATGTCCAAGATACTCATGCCTAAGTATATTGGTGAGTGCTATGCTATCGTTGTGCTATTGCTTTTGGTTTGTTTTTAGGGCATTTTATCTTTTAATCAGTTATTATCGTCTGTGCTCGAACATATATTTCGATAAATGGAAATTCTAATAGCGTGCTTTTGAGTTTGTTTGTGTTCATTATCGCTTTTTTTTTATATGTCAGCAATAGTAATGATAGGTACCACTCTATATCTACAATTATGTCAGTGTTTGCTTGCTGAGCACTTGGATAAAAATTTGAAACCAATTCGATGAGAAGACCGCAGTAATGAAACTACCCTCTGGCATTGTCTGGTATTCACCGAGTATTCACTATATCCACAAACGGAATTGTGAACTGTTTATTGGAGCCACAGATGTTAACAAACACTGAAGTTCTCTTTATTAAACAAAGCAATATTAAACTACT
>JAODVQ020166326.1:0-36133 GCA_025400075.2 Phenganax stokvisi
ACAGAGCATCGATAGTTGCAAAATTTGAGCCGCTCCGTTAGCAATCCGGTATAGTTTAAACGGAGCCTTTATTGGCCCAGTTCCTGGTCCCATTAGTACGCTAGTACTTGTTTAGGGAATTATTTCTTCATTTTGCACTTTCAGTCGAAGATGTGCAAGATCGCGACTATGTAGAAGAAGAACCGCGGGAAGAGAAGCAAGGGTTTTATGCAAGACGAAGAAGCAGACGTTCTGTGAGCTTGATGAAACATGTCGAACTACTTCTTGTTGCTGATTACTCCATGACGAAATATTATCACGATAGAGATTTGGAAACTTACCTTTTTACTATCATGAATATGGTAAGGACAATGCACAAAGTATACCGTAATAATTCGAATAAACGCCTCCTTCGAATAAACGCCGCTGAGAGAAGCAAAAACATTATTAAACGCCACCCTCGAATAAACGCCGCATTTTTTCATTAATACGTTGGTAATTCGAAGCAGTCCTGTCATACCTAAGCAGTGGAAGTACTTATCTGTAAAAGAAACCAGTATTGCTCTGTTGTGCAGCTATTAGTTAAGTAATAAAGTGACAGCTGTTACAAAATTTGCGATAAACACTGCCCTCGAATAGACATCGCCCTCATATAAACACCGCACCCGAAACGTCAAAAATTTAATAAACGCCGCGGTGTTTATTCGAATAATTACGGTAATCAACTCCGCCTAGCACCTTACTCTCGGCTTAAGGAAATTACATTAGATAAACTCGACTTGGTTACTTTCGTGAAAATTTTACAGTATTTACAATAGGTAATATTTCTTTTCAAATTTTTTGTTTAGCTTTCTATGGTGTTCAAACATCGCAGTATTGGTTCAGCGATCAACGTTGTTCTTGTCAGAATGATTATTCTTGATAAGGAAAATGAGGTACATAGTTTAGTTCAATAAAAATTGACTAAATTTCGTGCACTAGTTCAAGAAATACATTGGAACGCACTGCGAACCATTTTCTAAATTGGCTTCGCTCTACAACTACCAACAATGCAATCTTGAAAAGTTCTTCAAATTTCTTCAAGTTTGTTTAATTGAATTTACTGTAAATCCATTCCAGACTTAGGTCTTTCATTACTTGGCTGTCGAGTAAAAGGCAGCGTAAGGTGTGGGCGCTAGTAACCCAGGTCCGGTTGTAAAGCCTGTGCTGCTGTAGCCCATATCGTTCTAAAGAAAAGTATATCTTCAACAAAATAACTGTCGTTGCAATGAAAGTGTTGATGAAATATTGCATTAATTCTCAACCTAGAACTGATGAATTCATTCGTTTTAAAAATTGATTGACTGTCTGTGCGTGTGTGAATTGACCAATGACTTTTCGTTTCAGTGATCGATTCACCAATTGGCAAAGAGCATGCGAGTAAACAACAAGTTGAGCAAGTTTTAAGCAAATGAATTGATGCAGTATTTTATCAACACTTCCATTGTAACGACATTAAAACCCTGCACCAAAGTGCAATTTGTTCGTCTCGACATCTTCTCACAATGACAATATTTCTACAAATGCTTGTTTGTTTGCAACTATTTGAAACAAGTATAGCTTCTTTATTTCTATCATACGTTGTTTTATTAGCCAGGACTAAAGGTCACGAATCACGCTAGAAGATCTCTGAATGGTTTTTGCGACTGGGTTCAAAAGAATAGTCCAGCATCTGACTTAGATCCTCAACATGCTGACGCAGCAGTTCTTGTCACAAGGTTAGCCTTGATTTTTGAGTTTTCTTTCATTATTTTTTAGTAGGTATAGAATCAATTTATGTGACTCAGTTTAAATTTGGATTAGAAAACAACGTCCTCGGGAAGTGTATGTTTTGTAACCTCCTAGTAATAGCCACACTATGACATGTAAAGTCGTAATGTAACGTCATGTTGCTGTGGGACGTACTCAGGGGACGCTTGTTTGATGCAAGTTTAGCTTAAACGGTGGATAAGTTAAAAACGGAAATCACATCTACGAATTCCTTGAACAACGAAACTGAAATTTTCTTAACTGAATACAATACTTATGTGTAGAACCATAGTTTTGCTAAGTAAGATTTGAAAGTTTTAGAAGATGTGTGGGAGCCTGTTTGAATTCGGAGTTAACCTATGACAAGCAACTTATTAATGCAAATCATGTAGTTTTAGGCGTATTCGGGGGGATGAATGTTTTGGAAGTCTTTCCAAGAGATAGTCACATGCATAGCGAGCAAAAAAGTAATGTAACGTCATTGTTTTGTGGGACATACGCGAGTAGATGAATTTTTTATTAAGTTTCTCCGAGTGATAGCTACAAAATGGCAAGTAAAGTAGTAATTTTTAACGTCACGTTTTTGTGCAATGTAATCTAATTGATGAATGTTTTGTAAGTTCCGAATAATAAACACTCCATGACCAGCAGAGCAGTTATGTAACATGTCGTCAGATAAACTTGTGTGGGTGGATGTTATAACGTCATGTTCAGTAGCGAAAACAGCCCGAAAATTTGGTCATACTATGCAAACTTAAAGTATTATCAGTATTAATTTCTTTAGAAATCGATTGTTTTCACAGTCTAGCAACACGGAACTATTTGCATACCATGACGAAACTGTTGAGCCAGCTTCGCTACTGTTCATGTTGTAGTGACACATACTTGGATGAGTAAATATTTTGTAACTTTCTCCGAGCAAGAGCCACATGCATAAGTGAAAAATTCAGCAAAAATCTCTGGTAAAGTCTAGCTAAATTCTCGTACTCACTGAGCTACATCGCCTGTGGGTTTACATTTGCTTTACCAATCGCTTGTTTGATTTTGAGCGCACTGGTTTTCCTCTGCAGTAAAGTCGAAAATTTAAAAAGCAATTATTCTAACGAATCAACTATCCAGTTCATTATCAACAATACTTATTCCAATAAATGACATTTTCTTACTTGCAGGAGAGATATTTGCCGTGATTCATATAAACCTTGCGAGACATTAGGTAAGGCTGAGAGGTGTTCCTGATTGTCATCTGCTTTCGTACATATTTCAAAATTACCTTGACAAAACAAAAACCTTTTCTAGGACTATCAAATATGGATGGAATGTGCACTGCCGGAAAGGAATGCAGTTACAATCAAGACACGGGCTTCACTGTGGTCTATACTATTGCTCATGAACTTGGACATAAGTAAGTATTTAACCAATACATCGTAATTTAAACTCGCTGGACTGGACAGAATATCGAGTCCGAACTCTTTGTTTACAGCAAAGCTGGCGGAATTTGAGCGTACGGCTGGCACTAGAACCATTGAGCTACGCAGTTCCACTTTAATGACTGGAAGTGACATCTCATACTCTACCGTGTGTGTTTGCTGCTCTGTCTTAACTGAACGTCATAGAGACGATATAAAGAGTAGGGTCAAGAATTGAAACCATACATGCAATGACTATGTCGTCATCAGGCACAAGTTTGCAATGAACGAAAAGATAAGACAAAGACTTGGGTAAAGTCTCCAAACCGTTTATATCTCCAATGACTGCTGTCTTCATCATTCACAAGTTCACGTAAACATGAATAAAAAGATAAAACGAAGACTTTGGTCAAGTCTCCATGCAGTATGCATGACTCTGTTTTTACCGTGTTCAGATTTGGAAACACATGAACAAAAAGTCCTTAAACCGTATCTCCAATGACCTGATGTCCTCAACGTGACAAAAAGATACTACCTACTAAGACTTTCGGCACGTCTTCACGAACCATATCTTCAATGACTATGTCTTCACTGGACACAAGTTTGCATAAACATGAACAAAAAGATCGAAGAAAAACTATGTTCGCAAGTCTTCAGACCATATCTCCATTGACTATATGTCTTCATTGTAGACATGCAAGTTTGTATAGATGTGAGCAAAAAAGATACAACTCGTTGACTATGCTTTAAAGTCTCTCTATCTTTCCCATTTAGTCTTGGAGCTTTGCATGACGACGACTACAGCAGTTGTGCCGAACTGAGGGAACACATCATGGCCAGCAATCTCGTAATTACTCCTTCAGAACAACTTTGGTCAAAATGCAGCAAGAAAGCTATCAAATCTTTTTTTTAGTAAGTGGTAATTTTTCAATGGACATATTTGCATAATAGACTAAATTTCGATCTAGGCCAGAAGGAGTAAATTCATCTACGCACCTGGATAAAACATATTAGATGCAGTAAATCTGCAGAGTTGGGTCGCGAAAGGTTGTAAAATGTGGGAAAGATAGCCCTGAAAAGTTTGCAAGTTTAGTATATTTTGCTATTACGTGCGAAGATAATTACCATTTTTGGGTCATTTTCGGTGTCCACTCCTATATTTGTTTTGGTGCGAAAGCTGGAGCGGTCCGTATCGAGTGATGCAAACCTCGTGCTCAGCCAACTAAAAGGCTTTATTTTATAGTTACGGACCTGCATGAATTGTTAGTGCGGGCAGCAAAATAAATAAACTTACCTTTTCCGCAGCAAAGGTTGGGGGTGGTGTCTTAATGACCAGCCAGGGATTGATCTTCAACCTAAACTTCGCAGACGTATGCTACCCGGAGAGAGATTCGATGCTGACGCCCAATGTAAAATGTTGTTTGGTAACAAATCTACAATCTGTAGTGGAACAGAGGTATAGGACCAAGAAACGCACAATTCCCATTATAGACTAAATTTCCATCCAGGCAAAAAGAAGTATATTCATCTACGGAGCAGGAAAGGACATATTAGACGTAGTAAAATTGCGAAGTTTCGTCGCGAAATAATGTAATATGCGGAAAAATAGCCCTGCGACGTTTGCAAATTTAGTATATTTTTCTATTACATGTGAAAATTGTTACCATTTTCGTGTCATTTTGGTTCAATAATGGCAACAATTTCTTCCATGATTTCTTCATGTAATCGAAAAATACACTAAATTTGCAAACTTCGCAGGGCTATTTTCTCGCATTTTACACTCTTTCGCCACCAAACTGTGCAATTTTACTGCATTCTTTTCAGCTGAGTAAATGACTTAACTTCTCGCCTAGATGGAAGTCTGGTCAATAATGGGAATTGCGTATTGTCACTAATAATGGGGTGAATGAAATATCGTCGATGAACTATACAATACATGAAAACCTGGTTTACATGTCATAATAACCGAATGAAAATTTTTCATTTGAAGTCATTTTGAGATAATAGGGAGTTTATGCTTCGCGTTCAAAAGCTACGGCAAACGGTAGAGCCGTTTTTCTTGGCACATTTATTTCGCCTCTCTTCATTTTGGATTTTTCATCTTATGTCGAACAGTTTTATTTTAAACACAACTAATTATCTTTACCTTACTGTCTTTATAATGGCAATTTTTTTCACCTGGCGTCTGACGTTTGCCGTTTAACGCGAAGCTTATAAGCTCTCAAATCACTATTTTCCTTGCACGACACTTGTAACAGTAGGGGAACCAAGTATTATTCAAAACCGACGTACTATGGGAGCAGGGGGGGTAACCATTAGTTATTATCTTCATTCTTCTGAATTTTCAGACAAGTTTGTGTTCGACGTTGTGGTGTGTTCACAACACCGGGCATTGTGCAACAAAACCTGGTTTCCAGGGCAAGAAATCTGGTTTTCGCGCGCTTGATGGAACCCCTTGTGGTAAGACAAAGGTGAAGCTTCATTGAATGTTAGTGATTTTCGTTGTTTACCTTATTTGGAACTTTTTCAACTATACGATATTAAAACCTCTATGCTTTTTAGGTCATATGTCCTACATGCATGTTTAGACTAATTAAATAAATAACCTAATTATTTAAATGATATAATTATGCAGGTCAGGAATTGTATAAGTCTATGATATTTGAGTTGTTTGAAGAAGAATTTCGCTACAATGCGTCCAAAAACTTCAACTTGGACTGGTTTCTCAACATGAAAAAAGATGAGCATTGTGACTGAGTTTTGTTTTACTATTCATTGTAATTCTTTCGATTCTCTATGTTTTAAAACGCTTTCTACCCAGTCAGTGAAATATGCCACAACAACAAGATATTATCAAGAGAGTTTAGATTGTTTTTCTATATTTTCAGAACCAGTGGTGCCTTAGTGGTAAGTGCGTGACTCGAGTTGCTTTACGTGAACCAGTGGATGGTAGTTGGGGAGGGTGGTCAGGCTGGAGTGCCTGCTCGAGAAGTTGTGGAAGAGGTGTGAGGAGAAGAACAAGAAAATGTAACAATCCAAGGTAAACTTACATCCATGAAATTGGAAATTTGAAAAAAGTAATAGAAGTCACATTACATGGACCGTTTAATCGAGGTTTTTTAGTGCGAAGGATCTCTACTACTTTTCCTGAGGCCAGTTGTTCAAACTGACTTGAATTAGCTTTCACATGCAGTTAGGTTAAAATTCATCCAGCCATTCACTTTGTGTATCCAATCCCGTAATTACGTACAGTAGAATTCAAAATTCTCAGCAATTTTGCTTTAGGTTGTGTATAAAACAGGATTTATTACAATTTAAACTTTCACGTGCTTGTATGCCCGAGTCAGAAACGCGAAATAGTAACGCAGCCTTGAAGAATATTACAGAAAATATCGAAGCTTATTTAATATATTTTTATTTTGTTATCTATTTTGATATTTAGACCAGAACACGGGGGATTTTACTGCGTGGGAGAGTGGAAGAGACATAGCATTTGCAACGTGCAGGTTCGGAATTCGTTTCTTAAGCTTTTTCACAAATACTGGTAACATTGAAAATGCAGTTATAAGTACATGGTTTTCACATGCTTGACTCTTCCGGCAATGAAATATATCTCGCTGCTGACTGCAATATCAATCATCATTGATGACTTAAATTCAATGAATGATTTCAGCTTTAGAACGCAAGAAGAAAGAAATTTATTTCCACAGCCGTGCTAGATGGATTCATGTATTGTTATTGGAAATATTTTTCACATTCGTCAATGAATCAGTGTTTTCCCTTGACAAATGTTGACAGGAGACCTGGTCAGATAGACCATTAAATAGCCGTCAGTGTCTGTATTATTAAGGCCTGTTTGAGCGGGTGCTAAACACAGTAAAAAATATCCAACATGGTATTGAATGAAACAGATTCAACATGTTAAATAGGAAATGTTAGTCCAACATGCTGCATCCGTAGCAGGCCGTCTTCTTTTAAAGAATAAATTTATAAAATCTTTAGACTTGTCCGCCAGGATCAGTAAACCCAGTTCAAATCCAGTGCAATAAATTTCGAGCGTTACGAATAGGTGGGAAACGATATGATTGGGCTGCGAAACCAAACCACAGTAAGTATAGATAAGTGGATCATCCATCTGTCTAGCTATTGTTGTATTAAGCAGCATAGAAAAAGAAATAGGCAAAAGTATTGATGGTATAATTTCATGGTTTTTTTCTTAGCTGATGAATCAAATTTATTCTCATTTGTTTTAGTGTTGTTCATGAACTTAATTTCTTTCAAGTACAAGTTGACCAATGTCTGCTGTTGTCCAGATAACTATATTTTAATGAAATACACAAATAGAAGATTTTGTGGGGACACCAAGTAATTTCTTTATGCAAACTTTCGATCCGTATGCTCGGACGGTCATCAGTGCAAATCCTAATCCAGGTAGAATCAAATTGATGACGGTCTGGGCATACGGAAGGAAGCTTTGCATATATAAGTAAATTGACGTGGTGTCTCCACTGACCAAATCTTAAATTTATTGCAAATCAACATGAAAACATTCAAATGACTGTATACTCCTTTATGGTTCGGTTATAGTACGGGTCACAGGAGCAAATGGTGGCCAAATCTAGAAGTTTGTACCCCTATAAGAAGCGTAACCATTTCAGTCGTATTCACATTTGTTTTGTATGTTTTTATCTCATGTAATGAAAAGTATAATCACCATCTGCCGTAGCTTTGTAAAAATTTAATGTTTTTTCAGGAAATCCTTGTGAATTGCGTTGTGTTCCTGTGTTAAAACATGGTCGTTCCAGAATTAGGAAGTTTATTCAAGCGCAAGATGGAACACCTTGCAACCACGGTACCAGGAATATTTGTATCCAGGGAAAATGCGAGGTATGTCGTATTCCTAACAGGCCGATCGTTTTTTCCAGTCAAGTCTATTATATTGTAACTTTTGTGCACTAATCAGCTACTTCAGTTATGAATTGTTATCATACAGTTTTGCAGCTGTTGTCTTCTATGGCTCCAGTACAATGTAATGCAATGCATTATTTTTGAACTGTCGAAAGGAAGATTTTCGGACCCAATCACAACGAAGACATTTAGTAAATTAAAAAATTACTCCATTGTATGACATGACATTATAAGTTAGGTCTTATGCTTGTTGTTCTAATACAAATGTATTAGAATGGCCAATATACGCTTCAGACCAAGTTTTTATATAGATAAAGTGAAGGAAATCGGTCACCACAGCTAGAAAGATCCTATTACAATTAATAAAATGGCAAAGTTTGGTCATGAAATTTTGTAAAAGACCGACAATATAGCCCTGCGAAGTTTGCAGATTTTGTTGCACACTTCTGTAGGCCCATTTAAGAGGGCGATTTTTTCTGTGACTTCTCCTGCTGAACGATGTGATAAAGTGTAGCTATAACCGGTGAATATACTTGGTCCAACGATTTTTCCGATGCACTCGCCAGTCAACCTACTCGATCACAGACTCTAGGAGGAGAAAAAATGGCTGTCAAAATTGCCCGTGTAGACGGGCCTTGTATTACGGGCGGAAATCGGTATTTACAACATTTCGCGCCAAACTTTGGAATTTTACTAATTTTTTTTATCAGCCCTTTCTGGGAATTTCCTTTTCTTCGCCTAGATGAAAAAGTAGTTGAAAGCGTACCTTGTTCATTATTGTGCTGTGTTCAAAGTTGCGACAAGCCGACTGTTCCTTTTATTTAATATTCAAAATTGAAAAGTGTTGTTCGTACGCCGTTTAGCTTAAACGGCGTATAACTTTGAAATATACATCGTATTTATGCCTTCCTTGAACAACGAAATTGACAGGTTTTCAACTGAATACAACAATTATGTACTTACCCATAGTTTTATTAAATAAGATTTGATTTGAAAGCTTAACAGAAGTGTGGGAGTGTTTTTGAATTCTGACTTATTCACCGTTTAAGCTAAACGGCGTACGAACAACCGGCCCCTGAAGCCTGGTTTCATATGATCGTAGCTATAGCGTAGAAGGGTCGCGATCCTTCTCAACAGCAGAAGTGGAAAAGTTTCAATGTGATTATCAACAAAGTGATTATTAGTAGATATTATGTATGTTTTCTTTGAGATTTCCTGCCAAGAAAATAAAATATGTATATGCACTGTTCCCTTACGGTCACTTAATACCATTTTCCACTACGGCCGTTTCGCCCGCGCGGGCGGAGCTCACAGTTTTGAACATGCTCTGTCGTTGTCTGTCGGCGCTTGGTCTCGCGTGCACGCCAGGAAAGTTAAAAGTAATGCAACTTTCTCCCCGTGTACGCAAGATCACGGGCAAACAATCGACAACACAGCAAGTTTAAAACTGTGCACTCCGCCCGCGCGGGCAAAATGGCGGTAATGGAAAATGGCCTTTACGAGAGACTTCTAGCTTCGCGTTCACAGCGGACCGCTAACTGCAATCAGCAAACTTCAATTCTTATTTGCGAGACAACTGTTCGCATCTTTTGGAGTATAAACACTTGGTGCATCAACTTAAATCGCGGATTACCTACTTAGAAGACTTATGGCTATAAAAGCGGTTTGCGGTAAACGTGCAGTTAAAAGTCTCTACTATTGTTCTTGAACAGCAGACGGCTATGCTCATCAAGGACTATAGCCAGGGCACACAGAACGACTCCGAAGTCTGCCTTTTAATACTAAACTTAAGTGTAGTGCTTTGTTGCCTAATTCAGCCCGATTGGTCACCTTCACATCTGTTAAAAAGCTGCTTATATATGTGGTTTACGTATTTTTTCTGTTTGAAGCACGTGGGCTGTGATGAAAAACTGTATTCGAGCGCCAGAGAAGATAGGTGTGGAGTTTGTCGGGGTGATGGAAGCACGTGTGTGACGAAACATGAAACATTCGATCAAGAGACTGGAGATGGTGAGAACGTTGAAATACTTTTCGTTGTTACCACGGAATAGGAATGAAATATTAAATAAAGTTTTTGACTATTTTCAGGTTACACAGAAGCGTTAGTTATTCCAGCTCATTCACGTAACATCATAATCCAAGAGGCACCAGGCTCCCCAAATTTTATCGCGCTCAGGTCACCCTCTGGACACTACTATCTGAATGGGAATTGGTACATCCAGTGGAGTGGTGAGTACGAAGTTGCTGGGGCCAGCGGTCATTACTCACGCCAGCATAACAGAGAAACTTTCCGAACGAAAGGTCCAATCACTGAGGATCTTCATGTACTGGTAAGCGGTCTTGTGTGTCGTTTCGTGTCCTACCTCGGTACTTCGTGTCTTCTTTGAAATAGTGAGACTTAAATTTGACTCTGAGTGTACCAATACGCCTGTGGGTGCAAATGCGAGATTTATGCCTCTGTAAGAACGTTATTATCTTGTATTTGACACAGCATATCTTGCAAAGAGTTAAATGAGACCGAAGAAAAAATTTCAGAAGCAATCTTACAGTTGCAGTTGTTCTTGTATAGTTAAATTCATACAGGCGTTGTCAAGCTGCCTTTTTACTGGTTGAAGCAAATTGAAGTTAAAAGACTTGTTACAACTTCTTAACAAGTTTGCTTCAATCTTTTTGAGAACATGAGTTGTCTAATAGAAATGTAATCTTTTCGTGTGTACTGATATATGATTTAAAAATTCATCTCAAGTGCTAAACATTTTTTTACTTGTCTATAGTTGCTCTACCAAGGCAAGAACACTGGTCTGAAAGCTCAATATGATGTGAAATTGAGCGGAAGAGTGAAATCTCGTCATTTCTATTGGAAGTATGGTGCGTGGACCCCGTGCTCTGTCACATGTGGTCAAGGTAATGATTGGCTTTGCATTTTAAACAAACTACAGTACATAGACATTAATAGAGGCATGATCTAAAGACTTGGCAAACTTGAAAACTGCTACAATGAGCTGTAGTTTTTGTTGAAACGATTTCACCTTGCATAAGTTCTGAGTTTTTGTTCGTTTATACAGATTTCAAAAGTACGGATATCGATGAGCAATTCGCTATTCGGTTGCTAGTGCATCTTGACACTAAAACATATTGTCACTTTGCGCGAATGTGAAGGAGAAGATAGAGCAAACACTGTATTCTAATCTCCAAAACAGAAGACTATATTTTTATCAGAAAGAAGTTTGCATGAACATAAAAAAAAGATAAAAAATATTTGGTCAAGTTGAATTACAATATCTCCAGTGATTTTGTTTTCCCTTTCCACAAATTCGCATAAACAAGGGCAAAACCATTAAAAAGACTTTTCAAACCATAACTTACAGTGATTTTGCCTTGTGTTACATCGGCACTGCATTACTATATACTATAAATCAAAAACACTTCAGTGATGGGGACATCCTGGTTAAGTGTTAATGTACCATTATTACTAATGGTATCATTAGTATCATTATAATCATTATCATTATAAACATTTATTTATTTTTCAAGGTGTGCAGAAGAGACATGTTCAATGTGTTGATCAGGAAAACAATGTTGTTGACAAAGTGCACTGTAGACATAAATTTCGGTACAGGAAAAGAATTTGCAAACGTAAAGAATGTGCACCAAGGTAAAAAAATCGAGAAGTAAAATTTATTGTCACGTCCAATCGGGTAATAGTCACAATATAACAAGCAGAGCTAGTTAATGTAATGTCATATGGGTGTGGGACTCACTCGGGCGAATATCTCTAGAGCTTAAGCAAGTGGCGTTTCTTACAACACGGACGTCGACCAGAAGTAAAGTTGACGTTTTCCACCAATCACCGTGCTTGACCCTGTCTTATGACGTTTCTCATGCCGTTCGTGTTATCAAAAACGTCGCTTGCCTCTGAGTAACAGTCATGATATGTTCACATCAAGATAAGCATGCTGTTCAGATCAATAGGTGACATCATGTTATGTTGTGGGACACTTTCGGGTGAATGGTATTTTGATACTTTCTCTAAGTTTCAGTTGCACTGTGAAAATAGAACAAGAAATTAGTTTTGCATTTTCCACATGAAATAGTAACGATTTTAAAAAAATATACGGTTTTGATTCACGTCATAAATCACCATATTGGTGCAAATTTGGGAAGAAACTCCATAAGTTTTATAGAATGTTAAACAGCGGAAATTTGAGGTTGTGTACCAACATGGCCGCTTTGACGTCATGTGAAACCATCAATACATTGCTTATCGTTTCTATCTTTCCGATTCATTCAGTTGGTGGGTCGGAGTATGGCATGAATGTTCAAAAACTTGCGGTCAGGCTGTCAAATTCCGGGCAGTACTTTGCACTCAGGTGATCTTGGACCGAAGAAAGATTCTTGATGAGAAAAAATGCGAGGGAAAAAAGCCCGAGTTCTCGATCTCTTGTAATCAGCCATTATGCTGGACCGTTCATCCGTGGTCAAATGTAAGTCTAAATATATTTTTCGTTTTTCCAAATGTAGAATATAGAACACAAATGCTTATTGCATTTAAATAAAGTTAGTTCTATTTATAATGGACAAACTTAAATGGGGATATGTTACATTAAGATTTCTGCAATATCTGCTGTGGCCGGTTGTTCGAAGCCCGCCGGTTTAGCTTAGACGTTGGATGAGACAGAATTCAAAAACACTCCCACTTATCTTCTAAAACTTTCAAGTCAAAGGTTATGTAATACAACTATGGGTCAATACATAGTTGTTCTATTCAGCCATTTCATTGTTCGAGGAAACATATAATTTCTATAATGAACTTATCCGCCGTTTTAAGCTAAACGGGGCTTCATGCGACCTGCCCTGTTTATATTAAAATATCAACTTTTCCTGGTTACATTTTATCATTGCTTTTGATCAATAGACCTTTACAATAACTAAGATCACAGCTACAGCATGTGGAATTATATCACGTTTAGAAGAGGACCATAGAGATTATATTAGTGATATTTAGTGATATTTTACATTACTAATTCAGTCAAAAGAAGTTAAACTGCCTAATAGAGGTTATAATGTTCGAATGCTAAAATAAAGCTGAGTTTAATTCAAAATCTCTAGATTCTTGTTTAGGTCAGATAAGCCGTCCGTTCTTATCCGTACCCAAAAAAGTTGAACAAACTTTTGAGTTTCACACAGTTTTGAGCGAGTTTGAAATTGTTGCTGACGTCTGCAGTGTAATGTGTCAGGCGGTCGAAATTCCGTGGTTGAATTCAAAATATTTGGTAAAAAATTGCAGAAATGATGTAAAAAACAAAGGAACCAACTAGTCTTGTGACACGGGTTTAATATCCTGTGGTTTCAAGTGAATTCGACTTGATGCGTGTCGTACATTGCTGATCTAAATATTCGCCCACCATTAGTGCGTTCCCCAATCTTATCTAGATGCTCCCTCTATATAATCTCTATGGACCGGATGACGCATTCATTTTCGTTCTTGTAGTCAAATGTAAAGCTATCTGTTGTTTTCATAGTGTTCATCGCTGTGCGGTTCAGGATTTCAGCATCGGTCAGTTGAATGTCCCGGAGGGGACCCCTCCAAGTGTGACATATTAACTAAGCCCGAGACTAACCGCCCATGCGAAGGAAACGCGTGTTTGCAATGGCGTGTAGGAGTTTGGAGCGAGTGCTCTGTGAGCTGTGGTAATGGTACTCAGATCAGGAGTGTGTCATGTGAACATCGCGATGAGAACATGTGCAGGAGAGAAGAGAAACCACGTGCAAATCAGACATGTCCATATGTTCCTTGCCCAGAGTGGAAAGCTGGGGCCTGGGGTGAATGTTCGGTTACCTGTGGCAAGGGAGTAGAAACTAGGAATGTCACATGTGCAAGAAGCCATGTGAATTTCACGTGCAGTGCTTCGGAGAAACCGGCCATGGTTCGATCATGTTTGCGAAAGGTACACATTAGGTTTAGTTTTAGATGTAATGGAAAATTGTATCGCTGAAACTGTTGAAAGATTTTACGTTGTATCCAGTCAGAACCATTTCTTGCTGATTCAGTGTTACTGCAGGAGAAAAAAAAGTAATTAAATTGAGCCAGCTATGATCTACTGGATGACCACATGACGCCCATAGTAGTGCACCGCTTCGAGTGAACCTATAGTGATGGTGGAGTCCAACCGGGTGCCTTTTTGCCATCAATAAAAAGGCATCTACAAAAACATCTGTTATCCTTTGCCAGCAGTAATTTCACAAAATATAGAATACTCCGAGTACAATATATATCTTGGAAACTCAAAATATGAGTTATTACAAAAAAAGACGTGCAAAATGAAGGTAGCATTTCGACTTTGTTTCAAAGCCATTGTCAAAACTAACTGAAGTTTGCCAATGGCTTGAAATAGGGTTGAAATATTACCTTAATGTTGTGTCACTTTACAAAATGTTTATGCTTGGAGTGTTTCATCTGATATACAAACGCCTGTGCCATCGAAATTGTTGTTATACCATGACCATTAAAAACCACTAGCTATGGCTGGTTTCAAACCAACAACCTCTCGTTGGCTAGTACAAATTTTTCGCTGGTCTTGTTGAGCCTAAAGCCTAGTTTCGGCATTGTCGTCATTGTCCTATACAAAGAGTCACGATACCTCTCAAAAGCCAAAATATTTTATCTCAGTAGTAAATCTGAGTAAACATAAATATTCAGTAATTACTTATAATTACTTTGCTAATAAGTCGTTTGAAAGTGTTCTAATTTGGCTGCGTAGAAAGATCGTGACTCTATCTTTACGACAATTACGACCGTAATGGAGACATAAAGATTCTTACTACTACCTTAGTTTGCCCTCGCCTCGAGTAAATCTTAAAGGAACCTGACGTTATCGATTTTCCCTTATTTTTCTTATCGTTTCGTAGCGATGCTCCGGATGGACGGTTGGCGAGTGGAGTCCTTGCTCAACCTCTTGTGGTGAAGGTGTTCGAGAAAGAAAAGTTGTGTGTACATTCAAGTCTTGCACTATAGCAACACGACCTAAACATAAGGAGATATGCATGATCAGAGAATGTCCTACTTGGGAACTCAGCAAGTGGAGCGAATGTTCGGTTAGTATATCATACCAAAACACGAACATACACAACCTTGAAATCGCATGTGTGTCCTGTGTCTGAAAAGATGGAATTGTTTCCAACGAAATACATAGTCCTTGTTCCATCTTCTTGTTTATCTTGTGCAAGTGCACGGTATAAAGACCTGGAGTCGGTTGCTCGAAAATCGGATAGCACTATCCATTGGATACTAAATTTTTCAACGCTCATAATCTTGGACGAAAATGCCGAAATTTCCACTTTGGTCAACGATATAAATATTAGAGACTTTAATCTATCGATATCAGTCATAATTTGTGTGATATAACGATCAATGGAAAATTTTACGTAGGCTACTCAAAATCAATTTTTGGGCATTGGCGCTATCCACTTTTCGAATAACTGG
Organism: Phenganax stokvisi; assembly: GCA_025400075.2. Taxonomy (NCBI): domain Eukaryota; kingdom Metazoa; phylum Cnidaria; class Anthozoa; order Malacalcyonacea; family Clavulariidae; genus Phenganax; species Phenganax stokvisi. Next base: position 15,565 of record JAODVQ020166326.1, read on the forward strand.
CCCCAGGTTCTTCGGAATTTAGTCTTTAGACTTGATCAAAGGTTTTATGGTATCATTTTATTCACGTTTATGTAAACTTGTGCACTGTAAAGATTTACTATTAAGGATAAGGTTTGCTTAGACTTGACGAAAGTTTTTGTTTTGTCTGTTTGTCCATGTTCAGATACAATAAGTATACTGCGCTCCCTCAAGTTGATGTTGTTTACTTTATCATCGATACTAGGTAAGCTGTGGCAAAGGATACCAATATCGCAACGTTACCTGTAGTGACTCTAATTATCCCTGTGCTGCGAAGACCAAACCCTTGAGTGTTCAGTCGTGTCTCATGCCGGAGTGCTCAATATGGAGCTTTAGTAACTGGAGTTCTTGTTCAGTCAGTTGCGGAGCTGGAGTGCGAACTCGAAGTATAATTTGTAATGCAGCTACTCAAGACGAATGTTCTAGAGATATTCCTGAATCTGAAAAACCCTGTAATGAACGACCATGTTTCATGTGGGAGACTGGAAACTGGAGCGAGGTAAATACACTTGCTCGTTCCCAGGGTTCTTGTTAAATTGAGGAACCCTGAGGACCATGAGGCGTAAATACACTGATTACAAAAGTAAAGTTGATAGTAAAGAGAAAACACTTTGAGGGAATGAACAAGCGTGAACTACTATGCAATTGTCTATTTTATGTCAAAAGCTTTAGCTTCGTTCAAGTTCACGAACATGAAGTTTATGCTTAAAAAAAGGTGTTGCGCTTTTGTGACAATGCCTGATATAGGTACTTTAATAGTATAATATTAATATCTGCTCTGTGATTTTTTCAGTGTTCGACATCTTGTGGGGCAGGTATTCAGAAGAGATCAGTACGGTGTCCAAGCAAATCATGTGACATCCAAAATAAACCGAACGTGACCAGACCTTGTTTCAATCCCGACTGCGCTGTGTGGGTGACGGGGCATTGGGGGGCGTGCCCTGTAAAATGTGGCGAGGGAGTACAGACCCGTCAAGTATACTGTAGCGATGATGACGAATCTGAGTGCAATTCGATTGAAATGCCTGAGTCCACTCGTGATTGTTTTGTGTCAAGATGCGGTGCGTGGATTGTCTCGCGCTGGGGACCGTGTTCAGCTAAATGTGGCCTGGGATTTGCAAAACGTAATGCGACATGCATGTACTCTGATCTCAAAAACTGTTCAAATAAACCTGAGACTGTGAAGATCTGTCAGCAAGGTCCGTGTAGCATTTGGAGTACAGGTCAGTGGTCGCCTTGTTCTGTGACTTGTAATCATGGCTTTCAAAGAAGAATCGTTTCTTGTCATGGTGGAAGTTGTTTAGCGTCGACCAAACCTCTGTCTATCAAACCATGCAAGATGAAAAGTTGCGGTTCGTGGATTCCTGGTAACTGGAGTGCGTGTAGTGCAAGCTGTGGTGATGGTACTCAATTGCGTGATTTGAGATGCAGTGATAGTGACCCTAAACAATGTACTGATCCTAAACCTGTCATAAAACGGTTTTGTAACAAACAAAAGTGTCCATACTGGGATATCGGAAAGTGGGGAAGTTGCTCGGTGTCTTGTGGGAATGGCATTCAACGAAGAAATGTGACGTGTATTGGTGGTACATGTAGTAACAAGAAACCTCTGGAACACCGATCTTGTTACTCTGGTGAATGCACACCTTGGGGGATTGGTGATTGGTTACCATGCTCACGCACTTGTGGTAGTGGGTATCAAGTTAGAATGGTATACTGTCAAGTTGGCAAATGTGAAGGTTGGGTGCGACCTCCTGTTGTCCAGAAGTGTAATGAAGTTGCCTGTCCGCATTGGGTTGCAAGTAGATGGAGTGTTTGCTCAAAATCATGTAATGATGGGATACAAATCAGAAATGTGTCTTGTAATAATAGTCATATCGGCGACTGTTCTGAAGCTAGCAAACCAAACACTACACAAACTTGTAATGAAGGAGGATGTTCACACTGGGTGACCAGTCAATGGAGTGATTGTTCAAAATCGTGTAATGGCGGCATTCAGACTAGAAATGTGTCTTGTAATAACAGTCATATGGGTGAGTGTTTTGAAGATAGTAAACCAAGTACTAAACAGACTTGTAATGAAGCCTCTTGTCCGCATTGGGTGACTGGTCATTGGAGTGCTTGCTCAAAGTCATGTAATGGTGGAATACAAACTAGATACGTGTCTTGTAATAATAGTAATATTGGCGAATGTTTACAAAGCGAACGACCTAATCGTATTCAAAAGTGTGGTCAACCTCCTTGTCCAAAATGGATCGTTGGCATGTGGTCTAGATGTTCAAAATCCTGTGGCAGTGGTATCAGGACTCGTAGTGTAACTTGCAAATACAGAAATGTTGGTGAATGTTTGAAAAAAGATAAACCAAATCGCATAGAGAAATGTAAGCTTGTACCATGCCCGAACTGGATCGCTGGTGAATGGTCAACATGTTCGAAATCTTGTGATGGCGGTACACAGTCTAGAAATGTCGCTTGTGAAAATGAGCATGTTGATAAATGTCTTAAAAAGGACAAACCAACCACAAGCCAAGCTTGTGGTCAACAACCATGTCCTCAGTGGACAATTGGTGAATGGTCAAAATGTTCGAAATCTTGTGATGGCGGTACACAGTCTAGAAATGTCACTTGTGAAAATGAGCATGTTGGTAAATGTCTTAAAAAAGACAAACCAACCACAAGCCAAGCTTGTGGTCAACAACCATGTCCTCAGTGGACAATTGGTGAATGGTCAAAATGTTCGAAATCTTGTGATGGCGGTATACAAACACGAACTGTCGCATGTAAAAATGATCATATTGGTGAATGTAAATTGCAAACAAAACCAATTTCTAAACAAACGTGTGGTGAAAAGCCATGTCCACATTGGGTGATTGGTGAATGGTCAAAATGTTCCAAATCTTGTGATGGTGGCATGCAGTCTAGAGCAGTGAGTTGTAACAACTCTCATGTTGGAGTATGCCTCAGCAAGGATAAACCAACCACCAAACAAACTTGTGGTGCCTTGCCTTGTCCACATTGGATAATAGGTGCTTGGGGAAAATGCTCAAAATCGTGCAATGGTGGTTTTAGAAGAAGGGAAGTGTTTTGTGCCAACAGTAACGTTGGTGAATGTTCACCAGTGACGAAACCTCGCACCATGAAGCGATGCCGTAGAATATCATGCCCAGAATGGTTCGTTGGCGAGTGGTCAGCGTGTAGCAAAACTTGTGATGGTGGTTTCCAAACGAGAAACATTTCATGTAAGAATTACCATGTTGGTGCATGTGATGCAACGAGTAAGCCTTACAACAACCAGACTTGTGGGGATGTACCTTGTCCAAAATGGTCTGTTGGTACGTGGTCAAAATGTTCTAGATCTTGTGAAGGTGGTGCCCAGACTAGAACTGTCACATGTGAGAATGGTCATATCGGTGAATGTCCACAAAACGAGATACCTAGCACAAACCAGAAGTGTAGTCATGTACCATGTCCAAAATGGTCTGTGGGTGCATGGTCAAAATGTTCAAAGAGCTGTAATAATGGCACTCAGACACGGAATGTCACCTGTGAAAATAAACATGTTGGTGAATGTTTATCCAGGGATAAACCAAGCACTTACCAGAATTGTGGTACTTTACCATGCCCCATCTGGACGATTGGTGCATGGTCGAAGTGCTCAAAATCGTGTGACGGTGGAATACAAACTCGAATTGTCGTATGCTTGAACAATCACGTTGGTGATTGTTTAGAAAATGACAAGCCAGCTACAAATCAAACTTGTTCCGAAGTACCGTGTCCTCACTGGATTACTGGTTTGTGGGAACCATGCTCTAAATCATGTGGTGGTGGTCTTCAGAGCAGAACTGTGACTTGTAAATATGACCATGTTGGTGATTGTTCGGAAAATGACAAACCCGCCGCCAATCAAACGTGCAGTGAAGTACCATGCCCAAAGTGGACTCATGGTAAATGGTCAAAATGCTCTAAAACATGTGGACTCGCAATTAAACACAGGAGTGTAACATGTAGAAATAAACATATTGGTGAATGTATAGCGAAAAATAAACCGAAAAATACCAAAATATGTCATCATGTACCATGTCCATTGTGGTCTGCTGGTGAATGGTCGAAATGTTCTAGGTCTTGTGATGGTGGTATTCAAACTCGAAAAGTGTTCTGTAAGAATAATCGTATTGGTAAATGTATGGTTGCAGATAAACCAGATAGTACCAAGAAATGTGGTGATGTGCCATGCCCACATTGGTTGGTTGGTGTGTGGTCACAGTGTTCGAAATCATGTGATGGTGGTATTCAAATACGAACAGTTACATGTAACAATAGTCATGTTGGTAATTGTCTGATTGGTGTCAAACCAGTATCTCGCCAGAATTGCAGTGAGATACCATGTCCACTTTGGGCCATTGGTGCATGGTCAAAATGTTCAAAATCTTGCGACAGTGGTGTGAGGACTCGAAATGTAACTTGTAAACACAGTCATGTTGGTGCATGCTTGGAAAGGAATAAGCCAAATCTTACAGAGAAATGTGGTGATGTACCATGTCCAAAATGGACTGTTGGTGAATGGTCAAAATGCTCTAAATCTTGTGATGGTGGAATTCAAACACGAAATGTTACTTGTAGGAACAACCATGTTGGTGAATGTTTAGTGACAGAAAAACCAATTACCAAACAAAAATGCGCGAAGGTACCATGTCCTGTTTGGATAGCTAATGAATGGTCAAAATGTTCCAAATCTTGTGATGGTGGGATTCAAACAAGGAGCATCGTTTGTGAAAATAGTCATGTTGGTGAGTGTTTGCTGAAGCATAAACCAACAACCCTTCAGCAGTGTAGTGAAGTGGCATGCCCTACTTGGATTTCTGGTGAATGGTCAAAATGCTCTAAGTCGTGTGATGGTGGCTTCCAAACTCGCAATGTGACCTGCTTGAATCATGACGTAGGTGCTTGTGCAGAAGATGACAAACCAATTTCAAGGCAAAACTGTAGTGAGGCACCGTGCCCTGAATGGGTTGTTGGTCCTTGGGAGAAATGTTCAAAGTCTTGCGGTGGTGGAATTAAGCACAGACCTGTTACTTGTAAAAATAGTAAGGTTGGGGATTGTTTAGAAGAAGATAAACCAAAGAATATGAAAATGTGTCACAGTAGACCGTGTCCTATCTGGATAGCTGGTGAATGGTCAAAATGTTCGAAATCTTGTGATGGTGGTATTCAAACACGAACTGTTTCTTGTAACAATGTCGATGTTGGCGAATGCTCGGAAGAGGACAAACCAGCAACCAACAAGAAGTGTGCTCATGTACCTTGTCCTATCTGGACCGTTGGTGAATGGTCGAAATGTTCTAAATCTTGTGGCATTGGTATCCAGACTAGAATAGTCACTTGTAAGAACAACCATGTCGGGAAATGCTCCGAAAAAGACAAACCCAACGTCAACCAAAATTGCAGTGATGCATCATGTCCACAGTGGACTGTTGGTGAGTGGTCAAAATGTTCTAAATCTTGTGATGGTGGTATTCAAACACGAACTGTTACTTGTAAAAATGGGCATGTTGGTGAATGCTTGGAAACAGACAAACCAGAAAGCGATCAGAAATGTGCTGATGTACCATGTCCTGTTTGGACTGTTGGTGAATGGTCGAAATGTTCTAAATCTTGTGGCATCGGTATCCAGACTAGAATAGTCACTTGTAAGAACAAACATGTCGGAAAATGCCCAGAAAAAGATAAACCCAATGTCAACCGAAATTGTAGTGATTTATCATGTCCACAGTGGACTGTTGGTGAGTGGTCAAAATGTTCTAAATCTTGTGATGGTGGTATTCAAACACGAACTGTTACTTGTAAAAATGGGCATGTTGGTAAATGCTTGGCACAGGACAAACCAGAAAGCAATAAGAAGTGTGCTGATGGACCATGTCCTATCTGGACCGTTGGTGAATGGTCGAAATGTTCAAAATCTTGTGATTTTGGTATCCAGACTAGAACCGTCACTTGTAAGAACAACCATGTCGGGAAATGCTCCGAAAAAGACAAACCCAACGTCAACCAAAATTGTAGTGATGTGCCATGTCCGCAGTGGACTGTTAGTGAATGGTCAAAATGTTCTAAATCTTGTGATGGTGGTACACAATCTAGAAGTGTCACTTGCAAAAATAGTCATGTTGGTGAATGTGTAACAAAAGATAAACCTGGTACCAGCCAAACTTGTGGTAATGTACCATGTCCTATCTGGGCAGTTGGTTCATGGTCAAAATGTTCTAAGTCTTGTGGTGGAGGTATACAATCTAGAACTATCTCTTGTAAAAACAGTCACGCTGGTGAATGTTTGGCAAAAGATAAACCAATCTCAGATCAAAAGTGTGCCGAAGTCCCATGCCCCATTTGGTCTACTGGTGAATGGTCTAAGTGCTCTAAATCTTGCGATGGTGGTATTCAGACTCGAACCGTCACTTGTGAGAATAGCAATGTTGGTGAATGTTCACAAAACGAGAGACCAAGCACCAACCAAAAGTGCAGTGAGGTGCCATGTCCCAAATGGTCTACTGGAGCATGGTCAAAATGTACTAAATCTTGTGATGGTGGAATGCAAACAAGGACTGTCACTTGCAAAAACAGTCATATTGGTGATTGTTTAAAGAGAGAAAAACCAACTAACAGTCAAATGTGTTCTGAAACACCGTGTCCTAAATGGATTTTAGGTGATTGGGGTCCATGTTCTAAGTCGTGCGACTCAGGGGAGCGAACTCGAATAGTACGATGTTCCGACGGTGGCAAAATTCCTTGTGCAGGCAGAAAGCCTGCTATTCGTGAGGTGTGTAACGAGATTCAATGCCCGATATGGATTGTTGGTAATTGGACTGCATGTACGACGTCTCTCCGACGATGTCCGAAGGGAAGACGATCGCGACTTGTCGAATGTAGTTGGAAGAACAGAAGAGCTTGTAATAGAAAAACGAAGCCTGTGTCACGTGAACGCTGTGTGGCCGAGTGTCCGGAATGGAAGACGGGGGAATGGAGCGAGGTCAGTACAACTAAGTGTTGTTGACAATGATTGCGAGGTTGTATAGACCTTATACATGTTTAAGACCTGAACAGGAGCTGTTAAGAATAGATGCAACGTTTAAGCCCTCATTCAGAACTCATCCACTGAGTTGATAATTTGCAATCAGCCACAATTCATGACCTACAGTTTTTGCATTTTAGTCTACTGCCTTCATCAGGGTTGATCAAATCGAATGCTTCTGTTATACTTGCAAATGGAGTGGCATAACGTTACCTACCTTTTCAATGACAGATGCGAAAAAACGGACTTTGACACTTGCTATATAATATTTGATATCGTTACTAAATAATTATTATTACATAAATATTATTTTTGCTTAGTGTCAAGGTTCTTGCAAAGATGGAATAATGTCGCGTAGAGTGTGGTGTCAAGGAGGAAACAGAGCATGTAAACTGAACAGAAAACCTGCTGTCAGTAAACCTTGTGATCGCTCTTCCTGTTTAGTTTGGGAGACTGGTGACTGGAATGTGGTGAGTACAGTAAATAAGCAGTCTTGTGCACTACACATTACGCCCCCCCCCCTCCTTCTTAATTTATTAATTTCACCAATGCGCTAAATACATTTTATCAAGTGCTATTATGTAAGATGGTCATTTTTTTCCGAATCTGCAAACTTGAGCCATGGACAAGACTTTGTATTGTTCAAATATCTTGCGAGGTTTGAACATCTAGATTACTTTAAAATTTTTGTCCAGTTTTCATGACAGTGAAATGAGTTTATTGAATCAATTTACGAAAAAACTTTTGTAAACCAGCCCGTTTCTGTTCCGCAATATTACGCATACCAATAAAGCCTGTTTTCCACTAGACCGAATTTTCCGTGCGGAAAATATATCTAGCAACGTGATTGGTTCGCTTAAGACTATTTCGCGGCAAAATATATTGCTAGCTAATCAATTTGTTAGATTTATTTTCCGCACGGAAATTTCCACTCAGTGGAAAACGGGCTTTAAACCTATTATCTGTTTAACTTTTCTATAATAATAAATTTTTCCGGCATTTTTATTTCCATTCAAACTTTCTTAATTTCAGTGCCCAGTCTCATGTGGTGGAGGATTGCGTAGTAGAATTGTGCATTGTGTTAACAAAGACACACGTGATCTCACTCAAGGTTGTGAGAGAGGGACTAAGCCGATCACCGTTCAAGCATGCGCATTGCATGAATGTCCATCGTCACCAGGTAAAACGAAGCACGACCCTGAATTATTATTAAAATTATATTCGTATATCCCGGGCGCTATATGTTACTCTGCTATCTAAAAAATCTCTTGATGTACATGAAACGTCGGTCTAGGGGCCACAAAACACACTGTGTCCCTCGCACCCAGTATATAAGTGATAATTGTTTAAGCTGAATAACGATTCAAACCTTTCTATTTTTGCTTAGATGAGACTAGACCTCCATTACGGGATAAATGTCACCAAGCAATACAAGACACCTACTTTTGTAATCTACTGCTTCGACCTTCACTAAGTGAACTTTGCTTGTATAAACGTTGGAGGCAGAGATGTTGCAAGAGTTGTTTTAGAGTCAACGCACAACGGAAAAGAAAAAAATAGAAATGAACTATATTTTCATAGCTCAAATATACAGTCGCCATTTTGAAGAAGACGTTCGTTTAGGCCACCACTAAGAATTCTTTTAATGAGTTTCGTTGACTCATTCTCATATGATGTATACGCAACGCCCTTCCAGGAGACAGTTCGACTCAGAACTTAAAAACGGTCGGTTTATGCTGTCAAAGTTTCGTCTAACCAATGCTAATAAAGCGTTTGAAGGTCTTCGATCAAAGTTTATAACTACATGCATGGGCCCACCATTCATCGAAACGTCTTGGTTCATTGTAATCCTTGGCCTCGTGCTACAAATATTTCCTTAATGAAAAACTAATAATCGATAAATAAAAACTAATTATCAATATGTAATTTGATGTACTGCTCTGATGCTGCATGCTCTGCTAAGCAACTCGTCTATCATTTTGCACTTCTGGTAAAATCAACTTATCCCCTTCTTTCTCATTGGGGTGGATTGAGAAAAATCAAAATTTCTACGGACTTTGCCCAAAATTAACCATACTTTGACAGCGTAAATCTGTATCTTCAATCTTAATGCCACGCATTACGCAAGGTTTTCAATTTCTTGCGAAGGGTCGTAGAATAATGGCATAATCTTATCGAAAAATGAGTTAAATAAATTGAGTTATATAATAGTTTATGTATATGTATGATGAATGGTTGGAACAATTGTTACTATTTATTACATTGGTAAGATTGTTAATGATTGTGTTGTAAAGTTTAGAGTTACATTATGTTTCAATAAGTAAAAATTGTGCAGTTGCGTTCAATAGTATACTTTTATATGCTTTACTAGTATTGGTTTATTTATTATCAATATTTGTATAGCTACATAGCTGTTTTCACGTGCTCAAATGGTTTCTACTTAACAATCTTTCAATTTTTTCATTCCATGGTTTTTTCACACTACAGGAAGACTTTGCTTTTAACTGTTTCTACTTTTAATAAATATGAGCACGGACAAAAATATAGAACGAAAACTTTTACCAGGTTTTCAAGCCACATCTCTGATTACTGTTTTCACTGTGCCTAAGTCTACATAACATGAACAAAAAGATAAACAGGGACATCGGTCAAGTTTTTAAACCATATCGCCAATGATGTGCCCAAATTAGCGTAACAAGACTGAACACAGACGCTACAAAGACAGACCAAATCTGCAAAACATACCTCCGATGACTTGTCTCCACTGAGCATAAGTTTGCAAAACACGAACAAAACTAAGACCTAGTCTTCAAGATTACGTGCCAACGGGATCGTTTTCGAGCGAAAACTGATACAAACACTATCACTTTATGGCAGAAGCTGCAGCTGATTCAATAGGTTGAACATATTTTCCCTTTGACCGTGTGAATTAGACATAAAAACTGTGGAAGAGAAAATAAGGTTTCGGAAACGCTCGAAAACGACGCCCGTGTGTAACATAGCCTCAACCATATCTCCGATTATTATGTTTTCACTGCGTACAAGGTTGCATAAACAAAAACAAAAAATTAGAACAAAGCTTCGGTCGCGTTTTAAAACCATATATCCAATAAATTTGTGCTCCATTGGTTCGAACAAAATTAGACAAAGTATGCCCGCCACCACGCTGATGACTTGCATGTGGGCTCGTCACGTGGAAGATTTGCTGACTGTTGTAATTTGAATTTAATTTGAAATTTGAATTCTCAGACAGGCATAAGGCATTGGAATTTAACCACTCAATTCGAAACTGCAGACTACCAAACTTCACTTGGATTCTGCGAAAACTTACGGGTATTTTTGTATTTCTGGTCTCATGTTTTACTGCTAGAGATTTGGCAAACACGTCTTTCGAAAAAGGGTGAAAATCCTATCAACCTATGGTATGATATGGTTATGTTTTGTTTGTAGCAAATTACGGGTCTTTAAATTCTTTAGACCACTATAAACTATTTGTAAATGTTGTACTTTCGCTTTGTTTTGTGTTTTAGTAGAATATAAATGATTTCCCATAAATAAGAACATCGCGTGTTGCTTATAATATCCTTGAAAGTTGAGATTTTAGCATTTTTTCGTACCTTTTTCCAACGGGACGTCCTGTAGACTGGAAAAGCCCTCATCTTGAAAATTTATACAAATTTCAAAATTTGTGAAGTGTTGCTGGCAAATGGGTGTCTTCTAGTTATTTTACAGCAGTTGTAGGTAACCGCACATTTATTGAGTACGCAATATCTCTCCGAAATTGTATATAGAGTGTTTATAATACCAGTCGAAAGTTCATACATGTCTCAATAGTTACAAGAAATTTTCGCTCACACTTCGCTAGCTTGAACCCAATTATTTTTCTTTGAACGTGCTTTGGTAATTGAGAAATTTGTTTTTAGGGCTATTTGTTCAACACTAGGTCAAGAATTGATGAAAATTTCCCGTATATTTTACAAATATTATAGTGTTGTTATGTTGCGATATTCCATAGCGTCTGTAGTTACGGTTTATAAACAATATCAATGCAACCAGTTTTTCCAAAACTTTTGCTCTATATGCTAAAAGCATTTTTGTAAGAGAAGTTTTAGTGTTTCACATACTAAATACGGTTAATATATTGCGTTTGAATTGTTAGATTATCAAGTTTTAAACAAAAATATGCATTGCTGTTTTGCCGTGCTTGTTTGTTTACGAACACGACTTATTGATTCTTCAAGTTACTACCAAATAATATGGTGTTAGTTTAAAGTTTCACTACGCGTAGATTATGAGGTAAAATTAAATGCGGGTGGATTTTCTTAAATTTTTATATTTGAAGTAAAATATGAATGGCAAAGCTCAGAAAACATACGCCATAGGAAATTTGTATCAAAGTTAGGTCGTGCTTTTTGCGTTGCTATGCAATGGCTTGCAACTTAGTGTTTCGTGGTGTCCGGTTACACGTGGTTGCTATATAAATTTTGACAACCATAACGTTTCATAGCTTTACAACTCCCAATATTAAATGTTAGAATTTCACTTTTAAGTTTTGTAGAGTTACTTAATTCGTGCGAGCGTTGGTATGAGAAATTTGATCAAATAATTATGTGTCACAAGAAGATGGGGTATGTCCAGATGCGATTTCAAGTCTTGTTTTGAGACGAGTAAACAAAGAATTTCTTAGCACGTTCTGAAAGCAAATTCAATTAATCCTTTTGGGGCCGCTAAGAAATATTAGCAATAATATTTTTAATCTGTTACGTAAGATACAACAGTGCTCTCATCTGGGAATGTTAGATGTCAGTAAGAGGTATTAAAGAAATTTCTATTTGAAGAAGGAGTCCATGTTAGAGAATTAAACATAATACATTCATATTTGAGAAGGATCTGAAGTCAAGATTTGCCCACATTAAAGATATGCTTGTATCAGGAAGGTTTCTAAATTAGAGAGGTGTCAGCATTAGTGAGTTGTTGGCATTAGAGAGGTGTCCACATTAGAGATTTCTCTGCATCAGAAAGAGGTCTGCTTTAGAGATCTGTGTGTATCAGAGAGGTGTCAACATTAGGGAGGTATACATAAAAGAGAGTTGTTCTTGTTAGAGATCGGTGCATATTAGAGAAGTGTTTGAATTAGAGGGACATGTCCACAATAGAGATTTCTCTGGTGCCCACTGGTGTCCACTTTAGAGAAGTGTCTGCATTAAAGAGATGTTCACATTAGAAAGGCGTCTGCATTAGACAGATGTTCACATTTATGAGACGTCCACATTAGGGAGGGGTTTGCATGAGAGAATTGTCCACATTGGAGGGATATCCACTTTGAGGTGGTATTTGCATTGGAGAGTTATCTGTATTAGAGAAATGTCCACGTTGCACTTTAGAAAGTTTTCCACATCAGAGAGGGATCTCGAAATTGGAGTGCTATCTGTATTGCAGAGAGATGTTCCTATTAGATAGGTGTTTCCATTAGACTTTAGACATTGAGTATTACAGTAGAACCTCGTTAATACGACCACCATTCAGCCACAATATTTTGGTTGTATTAACGGGGTGGTTGTATTAATACGGGACTAGGGATCAAAAACGGCACGAATGTTTCCAATGACGTCACACTAAACAGCTCATCGTTCAGTAAGCTCCACAGCAATACGCAGCCTCAAAAGCTATTCACCAAACAGCACACGGATGCAATTAAACGACAAAGTGAGGCTATGACCCGAGTGAGACCCGAGTGAGCAGTCTATAGATGATCTGAAGAGAATACAGTAGACAATTAAGAAGGAGAGCACAAAGTCAAGGATGGATGGCATTGATGCGTCTCTATCGCCTGACGTACTATGCTTGGTAATGCAATTAAGAGACAAGGGAGCGAGCTCTTGGCTAAACGCCGTACCACTCAAAGACAGGGCTTGGCCCTAAATAAGCAAGAATTTAGAGACTCACTGCAGATGAGCTACAATCGGCCGTAGCATGATCTACCTAGCCATTGTGCCTGTGGAAATCGCTTCAATATCGACCATGCCCTCACATGCAAAAAGGGGGGATTCGTGGCGTAAAGGCATGACGGAGTTCGCAAACTGCTTACCTTGCTACTCGGTAAAGTTTGTAAGAACGTGGTAATAGGGCCAAATCTTCAACCACTGGACAACGAAAGATTCAACCTGAGATCGGCCAAATATATGCCCTGAAGCGAGGGTGGGTGTGAAGGCAGACGGATTTTGGTTACGTAGAGCACTTAAACTCAAAATGCAACCAAGACCGACCAGCTCAGATGATTTTCAAGGAGCATGAGAACGAAAACAGGAGGAAGTATCAGCAGAGAGTTTTGGATGTTGAAATGGGCTCCTTTACACCCCTTTTTTTCGGGACAAATGGTGGAATGGGGTCTGAATGCCAAATTTCTCTTAAACAATTGGCAGAGAAAATGGCAGAAAAAGATAGTGAACGATATATGGTGATCATAGTATCGCTGAGAACCAGAATTTCTCTTGAAATTCTAAGATCAGAACATGCGAGTGTCAGGGGGTCTACATCACATTTTGTAGAAAAGAATTCGAAGTTGTGGATGATTTTGGGCAGAACTTTAAGCCGCTGGAGTTTTTTAACTTTTCGGCTACGTATGATTGGGTAAGACAGAGCGTTCAAATTAATTAACAAAATCTCTTCGAAAATGGATTGCCGGTATACAGGTGTTCTTAGACGGGGTTGTTTTAGCTTTAGAAATTTTTAGAATAATTGTCTTGGTATATATTTTAAATTTTAATTAATTGTGCTGTAAGGATTTTTCGGTTATTAATTAATAAAACTTGTTGATTTACCTTCAAATCTATAGTATGCAATATTCCGAGGACTTTAAAATACGAGAACGTAGCTTATCAACTCAACACAACTCGATTAAGGTGGCCAGAGAAGTGAAATAGATATCGTAAATTCCTATATATAACGAATATTTTGTCTAATTAAATGCCTGTATGTTTGTGGAAAGCTATCAGCTTCGGTTGATTTTGTCGACACTGAAGCAGGGAACCTGTTTGTGTTTAAAAAATGACTTCAGCCAGTTCTTAGCAGTTTATACATTACTAGGCATATTGAGAGGTCGTATCAATGAGTTGGGAACGTCAAAAGGTTGTCGTTGGTCGTATTATCGGGGTGGTCGTATTAATGAGGTCTTTTGATAAGAAAAGTACTAAGGTGTTGTTCGGTTAAATAAAAAGAGGTCGTATTAACGAGGTAGTCGTATGGCAGGATTCCACTGTAGAATTGTGTACATTGTAGGAGAGTATTGGAATTTTAAATGCGTTTGTGCCGTTAGGTTTGACTGTACAGTAGTATTGTTTCAATTCTGTTTATCTTTTATGCAGGACATGAATTTCATATTTTTGCTGACTGTGTTCCCATCATGCCTGGCTGCTGTTGGGAATATTTCTTTCAGTACAAGACAAGTAGTAGTTGACGAAGCAGATTTTTCTGCTGTTCTGAATGTTGAAAGAACTGGAGGAACTGATGGCAAAATTGATTTCAGTTGCAAGGTTTTTAAAATTTTTTGTTTTATGGCGTGATGTAAGCTATGCCTTGCTCACCTTGACTTATCAACCGGTGAAAAACTAGTCTGCATTGCCAGTCAGTGGGCTAAGAAGAGAAAATGGCTGAGAGTTTTGACCATTGCAAGAGTTTCTCCTCAACAAGTAGAATCGTCTGGCGTGAGTAGGTTGCATTGAGGTGATTTGCCATGCACTGTCAACGAGCTTAAGTGCACCAGCCATAATACCGCATTAATACAAAAAGAATTTCTCTTGTATGAATGAGATAATTTTCAGCATACAGATTCACGAATAAAATGAAATATAAAAGCTGAAAAAGATCCAATTTTCTAGATTTTAAACGGAACAGATGATTTTGTGGAACCTCTCAAAGTAACTGGAAGCTTCTCAAGTGGCGAGAACGCCTCACAGTGCACATTTTTTGTTAAAAACGACAAACTGCCAGAGGGGAACGAAACGTTTGCTATACAATTACGATTACTGTCGGTAGGCAGTGCAATAGTTGGTCCACATTTGGCTTACATCAAAATATTAACTAATGATGATGGCAGTGGTGTTGTAGGATTTGATGTGGTGAGTGTAATTCCAAGTTTCCATTGCAATCGCATGGGCGTTTTTTAAATTGCACTGTGACGGAATTATTGTTGAGTGCATGCTCAAAGATGCATGCTGTGCCTGAGAAGGCACTGCAATGGAACAGTGCTTTAAATGTTTGATCAATTATTTGTACAACATGACGTAATCCACCGTTACAATCTCTTTTCCAGCCAAATGGTATTAGTTTTCAAGAGCCACGAACGCAAGCTGGAGGTGTTGAAAAACTACGAGTTAAAAGAAGTATTGCAGCATTTGGAGCAATCAGAGTGCACTGGAGAGTAAGTCGAGACGACACAGTTGTACAATGTCATCTCAAACTTGGAGGTTTGAACCATGAAATGTGGTTCAAACATTCATTCTGTAAATATGCCAGTATAGCCGCGAAAGCAAGTTGAAGCCAACTTTAATCCAATTTTAAACTCCCCTACTTCTCTAGCATTCGTTTTCGCGCGTAGTGACGAATATTTTTTCAGATCAATTTAAAGAATGTATATTAAGTTGATATTTCGCCGGCAAATTATCGCTCGCACCGGTATTGTAGGACCTTGCGTTTGGTTTTTGCAGGCAAGAGTTGAAGGGCGATATACTTGCATGTTTTCTAACTACTTGTTAATGCTCATCTGCAGGTTATAAACAGCTCTTTACCTGAACTTTAAAAATAGATCGCTAAACAAACCATTTTGCTTAATTGTTTTTTTGTAAGGTTGTCTCTAAGGTGGCTAATAATGACATCACCCCAACTTCTGACGTTGTCGAATTTCAAGATGGCGAGTTTGTTCAGGATTTGCAATTCACTGTTCGTTCAGATTTAGTAAGTATAAAAACGTGATGCAAAACTGGTAGACAGGGCGGAACACGACGTCCAATTGCCAGCCGATAGTTAATATATAGACTTCTGCAGAGCAAGTAGATTAGTCAGTATGCTGCATTGACAAACCGAAATATAATTGGCTCAGTTGGGCTATGAAACAAAAAACTTGGAGTTGGATTTGAACTGACACAGACCAGCCCACAGGATATAAGTTTCACCTTCACATTAGAAGTCCATTGGACATATCTCCTCGAAATCCGTCGTTTCGTCCGTACTTGACGAACAGCTGCCTTCAAGCTTCCTCTCCTGCGCCGTTGTATCAGCAAGACGAAAAGCAGACTTTTTTGCCTTCAGACAAATAGTTATCGCATTCATTCTACATGTTTAGTTTGTTTAGCTTTCCTTAGCATTTGCACATTTGTGGCTTCATAGATTACTCGCATTTGTTCAGCGCACACTAGACACATTTGCGGTGCGTGACAGTTAATAAAAATTATATGTTTGATGATTGGATTTTACGATACAGATGACATAAAACATGAAGTTGGTACCCGCCGACTAGGATTATGTGGAGGTCTAGCCTCGTCCCCAGGCGCTTTATTGCTCTCCTTTTAAATATTTTAAATATCGTGGGCTGCGCGCGGGAAACACGCGAGAAGGAAAATAGAGGTAATCAAGGGAAAGCCTTACCGTGTGCTTTTTGCCTCTCTCGACGCCGTATCCCACGCAATACCCACGCAAGCGTGTTAGGCCTGGGGACTAGGCTGGTGTAGGTCACAATTGTCACGAATGACTTGTGCGTGCTAAGTGGACCAATATGCACTAGGGCTTAAGCTTTATTTTCACATTCTTTGGTCTACAAAAGTAATACCGAACTTTCTCGAAACATTTTGCCAGTTCATTTGTGAAAACGTAATTAAGTCGTTCCTTCCACCTTGCAGTGATAAAAACAGTAGCGTAGCTAGAGGCTATGACAATTGGTGATGCAATGCTACTGAACCTGTTTCAGAGTAGGTCAATAACGATGCAGTTGTGGTAATATAAGTGTTTGAAAATTTGTATTGCTTGACCAGTCATGGCTAGCTGTCGTTATTTAGTAAAGAAAAAAACGCTTGAAACGGTAAACCTTTATTTTACTACTTTTCAGTTAATCGAAACAGATGAGGATTTCGAATTTGAACTCACTTCAGTATTCGGTGGAGCTCGACTCAACTCCAGTCTTTCAAAAGTCCTTGTAAAAATCTTGGCCAATGATATTCCAGTGCGATTCGCTCTGGACTACATTGCCGTGCTTGAAAATCAAACCAATGTGGCCGTGTGGATTTACAGAGGCCTGAATGCCAGGGGTACTGATGTAATAGCGTCTATAAATCGTACAAGTAGTATATCATGGTATCTTAGATCTGGTAGTGCGTTAGGAGGTCTGGATTTTGTGCAAGATAATGGCACCTTGGTTTTCGGTGGTGGTGAAACTCGAAAAATGGTTAATATAACCATTATAGATGATGGTCTACCAGAATTAACAGAGAACTTTACAGTTCATGTGAACAACCTAAGCGCAGATACCTCATTGGTTGCGCCATCGGTTTGTACTATTCAGATCTTACGAAGTGATGACTATATTGGCGTATTTGGTATATCAAGGGGTGATGATACTATCGTCAACGAAGATGGTAGTAATAATATAGCTATAATCACTATTGAAAGATCTGCTGGTGCGTTTGATATGGTGAATGTTACTTGGGTGGTAACTTCGTCTTTAGCTGAGCTGGCAAATCAGATTTCACCATTGCATGGTACAATTGTGTTTGGTGATGGGGAGCGAAAGAAGATGGTGAATCTGACAGTGACAGATGATATGTTACCAGAAGAGGCGTTCTCGTTTGTTGTAGAATTGAGGTCAGTGAGTTCTGGTCGAATGACGAATGACCCTGCTCTGAGAGCCATGAAAGTGATTGTTGAGGATAGTGATGATGTTTATGGAGTGTTTGGGTTTTCAAATGACACCCACCCAACACTAGATTTGGTAAGTGAGGACTGTTTTATATTTGTTATTGACATTTTTATGGCACGTAGATAGATGAATAGGTGGTTTACTTATCGCTCTCTAACAGCACAAATTGAAAGGCTTAGATATTTACATTCGTCTCTCTGTTGGGTACACTAAATAAACTACCCTTAACTCCTTAACTGTTTATTTTGCAACAATCAACTATTATTCTCCTAGTCCGCTTATTTTAAGTCAACCTGTCAACTTTTCCTATAGGAGGAAACCGGAGTACCCGAAGAAAACCTGCCACTTTCGGCAGAGTAGTTGACGGACTCTTTTCATAGTCCTGGCGACTGCACTACCTAGGCCCGCACCGATTCGTGACCGCATCAATCCATGACTAGTAAAACTACAAGTGTTTATGATATCTCATGTAAATATAACTGTTTCAGGTAGTGAGAGATTCATGAATATAACTTGTGTATTTCAGATAAGCCGACCACGAACGATAAACTTTACAATCGCTCGAACTGGTGGAGATCTAGGCACAGTATCTGTTGATTACCTAGTGACATACCATTCTGCTGATGGCGTAAATCATACGACGAACATCGGTATTCAGAGTGCTGGAACAGCTACATTTTCATCTCGTCAGCGTAATGTGTTTGTCAGTTTGACCATTCCTGGGGAAAGGTTCATTCAGGCGCACTCAGTTTTCAGAGTCACCTTGACTTCACCAACACTTGTGCAACCCGGTAGGTTAGATTAATGAAGGGAAAAAGTAAAGTCCAAATGGGAAAAACTTAACAAAACTACGTGAGAAAACCTTCACAATCATACAATAAGTAGAAAAAGCCCTTGCTCTCGGGCTTTATCTCTTACTTGCAGTGCATGGACTTTTCACAAATTTGCTATTATGCAACTCAATTTGCGTGATAGCTACTTTGCGTAACTTAACATCATAGTTAATTCATTGTAAGTATGGTTGATGTATTAGCTATGCTTGCGTGGTTACTGAACTGAAGACCAATCTTTATATGTTATATTCATTGAAAAGAAGGCGTATTATAATAAGCTTGACGAATTTATTACAGTTCGACAAAAATGCGACGTTCATACTACACCTCAATGAATAAGTATGGCGGAATGAAGGCATTGCCAATCAATGGATCAATGGGTCGATAGATCTAGAATTTGCAAAGCATAGGCTCGATATAGTCTCTCCTATTTAGCCTAGCCCCACATCTCGTGATATAACCTGTTTAATTTTACAGGCAATATACTCGTGCCCCCGAAGACGCCTCGGCTTGGATCTCGTACAACTTTGAATCTGGCAGTCAGTCCACAGTTTGCTGATGGTGAAATAGGCTTTGTAGAAATACTGTTAGCTGTCCCTGAACCAGAAGATGGTGGAAGGAAGAAAATTGATTTACAGGTTTTACGTGACGGCACTTTACATGAAGCGCGTTTGTTGTGGAGTATTGTGGGATTGCAATCAAGTGATGATTTGACACCGACCAATGGCAATTTGATTTTTGATAAAGGTAGATAAAAAATTGTATTCATCTTGCCCATTGGAATCCTTGTTAACTCTTGCTTGTTTGTTTGCTAACTTATTTGTTTGTTTGCTCTTTCGTTAATCAGACAGTTATTTTGACTTTTTTGTTTGTTTGCTTGTTTGTGTGCTTGTACGTTTTTGTTTGCTTGCTTTTTGTTTAATCGCTCGTTTGTTCGTCTGTCAGATAATTTATTTGCTTATTTTCTTACTATTTAATATTTTGGGTTTTTTTTGTTAGTTCACGGACTAGTTTGTACGTTTGTTTGTATATCTGTTGAAAAAATATGCCAATTGACAGAGTTTGATAATTATCGAAAAAGATACGTATATAAAAAAATTGATGATTGTTTTTTTTTTCAGGTGTTTCATCTGTGAACGTCACGATTGAAATTCTGCCTGATTCTACACCAGAACTGGACGAAACTTTCACCATTCGACTACACAACGTTTCTGAATCTAATCAGAAATTGCTGCCTGGCTCAGTAAGTATACAGTACACTAGACATATCAATAAAACCCTTGGATTTGGATTTTCTTTAACGACGCTAAGAATTTAGAAGTTTTGGGGCCCTGAACTTATGCTTGTTTTTCACGATGCCGTACTTGCTTTAAAGATGAACTCGTAGTCTTTTTCCACGGCCGAAATTCAACAATTATTGTAAAAACTTACTGCATTTATAAGTGTATAACACTAAATCATATGTTGATGATTTCTTCGAGGTTTGCTGCTAACAACGTAAAGTTTTTCGGTTGTTCAGAGATGCCGTGATGCTTAATTCATGTGCGACATTTATAACCGTATTGCAAACAGGGTTTGCTGTGCATGTTTACAAAATGAAATGGCGTCTTTTCGATTCGGTTTTGGATAGAATTAATGTTTATTCATTGTACTATAACTTCTTGATTTGATATTCATTGTTATTGCATGACACGCCCCCATTTCATTGTTCCAAGAGACGTGTTAAATCTCATATTCAACTCATTAGCG
>JAODVQ020166327.1:0-14882 GCA_025400075.2 Phenganax stokvisi
AGCTAATTAATCACCATACTGTGAAGCTATCATCTCAAATGTAACTGCTGCCTGCACCGAGGGTTTGCACTTTAGTGCTTTTCATTCAAACAGAGTTAAAACTTAAAAGTTAAAACTGTAGGAGATTGGCGGAATGTTGGAGTTGATATTTTCTTCCTATTGCACATAATATGATTATAACTGTGCTGTGATGTTTAGTAATCAACCTTGATGCACTTATGGGCATGGTTGCCCATAAAAGTACCTCTATAGTATGCCTCACGATGAATTTTATGGCTCCTAAGGCTTTGTCTAGTGAACGACAAAATGGACCATCTTCCAAGTCAAATTAGCAGTAAGTTCCATTCAAGGGCATCCACACGCAAGTAATTTTTTTTCAGCTGTTTTAAGCGTATTGGGGTCAGACAGCTTTGACTTACCTCTTTCACAGGCTGTTAGCCAAACCTCGGACGGTGCTGCTACATTGCTTTCAACAAGGAGAGGAGTGGCAGCTAAAGCTAAATCAACATTCAATTCACATTTTTTTATTCAGCATTGCTTCAACCATTGTCTTGTATTATCCAGCAAAGATGGCCAACATTACATTCCGAAGGAGGTGGAGACCACAATAAAAGATGTGCTGAATCATTTTAAATATTCTGCTGAGTCAACTGAAATCACTAGTTGAGCCGAGAGAGAAGAAATATATCAAGCTTTTATCATATCACAAGATTAGATGTTTCTCACAAAATGAGTGCGTGCAGAGACTGTCAAATTTACATAAATTGCTATGCGAGCATTTTGAGGAGATGAATGATAAGGCCAATTGTAAAGCTGTGCGTACAAAGTGTGAGGACTTACTGGAGAGGTTGCAAGATCCTAAATTCCTCCTCTACTCGCTATTTTTACCAGCTTACCTGCCTCTTCTCAGTAAAATTAATGTGCAATGTCAGAAAAGAAATGCCTTGATATTTCAATCCAGTTCCAAAATCTAGACCATTGTTACTACACTCATTGAGCCTATCGTAATTGATTCTAACCTTTCTCCCGATGAAGTTTTGGCTGAGAGTAATCTTGGAGTTGTTGATCCTGATACTTACAGCAAGGAAAGTGAGTTATGTTTTATGGGGAAGGAATTCAATCGTTACTAGCACGAAAATGGTGGTTCTCAAACAAAAGAAATTACTTCTTAATTGTCAGGCTTACATTATAGAGATAGCAAGGAGTCTCCATGTTCGCTTTCCAGAGAAAGGGTTCGTTGCTAATACATGTGCATTTGTCTGCCCTCCCCGAAGAGAGCATCAAATAGTTGACATTCATTCAAGTATTGAACGATTTGACAATTGCTATTTTGATCATGATGCTATCTATTGAAAGGGGCTACCGCTCTTATCGAAACGATAACCTTCTTGATTACCTATTTGAAAAAAGTAAAAAGGTTCTACCGAGGATAATGATAACTATGTCGGTTTTTGGTGTGATCTATATGCGAACTTTCCTGAGTACAAGGAGCTTTACAAACTAGCTATTCTTATCGTGACTATTGCACCTGATACCTGCGAGTGTGAGCAAGGTTTTAGCTGTATGAATTTCGTCAAGAATGAATTGCGTACTGCACTGACTAATGCTACCTTAAATGCGTGTAAGGCTGTTGGATTGGAACAGAGATCTTTAAACAAATTTCCATTTTCCTGTATACTACATTGATTGTTGTTTTCACGTTGCACGTTTTTATCATTTATAAGTTGGCACCAGAAATAGTCCTGGTGCCAGTTGATGGCACCAAAAATTCTAACACCCCGTGTATGGCTTGAGTTCGTAGATCAAGGATGATCTGTGCAGTGTCAGCCTGACCTCCTAGACGCAATGCTAAAATAGTACACATACTATTTGCTCTCTTGATGTAGTCCTCCATCTGTCCCTTCTCCTCTTCAAGCTCTCTCAATTTCTGTAAGTTCTCACTATACTCCAGGTACTATGATGAGTCTCCTGGTTCTCCCCATGATGAGTTGGCTAACTGCATGTCTATTTGATGGCATTCATCCTCCATCAAACGCCACCACTTCATGAATATCCCGAGGGACATGTGGAGACTAGGTAGAGCAGCCTTGTTTTGTTTGATTAGTTATGATGAGAAAATAGCAGAACTTTGTATACGTACTTACCTGCGAGAGAGGAATCTGAAACATTGGGAAGTTGATGACGTTACAGAAGTTGCCTTAGATTCCCTCCTCCTTTAATCTTGAACTCAAGGTGATTCTGCTGTAATGAATTGAGATCACTTTGCTGACTTTTGCCTCCCTCTTCTAAAGGAGTCCTCATCCTCTCAGATGTTATATCACAGTATAGGCAACTGTGACAGCCTGTGCAAGGTTATGTTCAAACACACGTAATGGTTTAGGTACAATACCACTTGCTCCTGACAAGCCATAGGCTTTTGTCAGGAACTTGTAGTCTCCGAAGGAAAAGAACCTTATCTTCTTATTCCTATGTTTAAATGAAGTTGTAGTATGAGAATTGTTGTATATACACCTCCAGGAGAGAGTTTGAAGTTCCTCTGCTTGTGGTATGAAGTGTTCTAGGGCCACTAATGGGTTTGTCATCCTTCGCATCGAACACAGAGAAAACGAAGGTGTTGTGAATGGAATTGGGGTGTTGAGTGTTTACTCTCTGCAGTGACATCTTGAAACTCTCTCCTCCTTTATCACTGCCAAGCTTCACCCATATCTCATGTTGAGGAATGAGGTCTCCATGCCATGAGTTTCTTTGAACTGTAGATTTGTTAAACATATTTTCCACGTATGATAAAATGGTGTGTATACCTATCATATTGACTAAAGAGGTTGAAAACAAGAGTCTTGAGATCATCCACATAAACATGGGAAGCAGGTCACAGGTCTTCCCCTCCTGATGTCATAGGAAAAGAGAATGAAGTAAGTTCCGACATGGAAGTGCTTCCTGGGGAAATCTCCTGTAAAAATGTGTCATGCTTTAGGAGCTTGTCCCTTCCCTCCTCGTCCAGCTCATCTTTTAGCCGAGCAACTCCCTCACTACCACTGATGGTGTCATAGATTCCAGCCAACTGACTGCTCCTACGCCATCTGGTCTTTTGTTTAGCTTCTGGTGTGGAGACGCGTGCTTTTGTAACTCTCACATACGTCAAGGGCTGTTATATAGCGTATGTCAAGGTCAGTGGAATTATGGTAGGTTCTTCATATAAGCCATCACAAATATAATACACTGTTTCTCATCTGTAGTATCTAATGTTCCTCAGGTTTCCATGGTTCCTTAGGTTCCTCAGGGTTCCTGTGGTTCCTCAAGTTTCCAGTGGTTCCTTTTGTTCCTCAGGGTTCCTGCGGTTTCTTAAGTTCCTGAGGTTCCTCAGGTTCCGGTTGTTGCTGTAGTTCCTCAGGTTCCCATGGTTCCTAAAGTTCCTGCTGTGCTGCTATCGCAAGTGTGAGCGAGAGCTGAGGTAGCACTTGGAAGCTCACTGATATTGCTTGGAGCAAGCTGTTCTTACTATTTCATCACAATTGCTACTGAAAGGTGGTGCTTGAGAGGAAATAATACGCGATATATGCACAGCGAACGTTTAAAAATGATCTATGACAAAAAGGGGGTTCTCAAACTTCCTGAGCACCCCCTTGATATGCCAGTGGAGGTCATGATCAGGGTCTATAAAACCAAAACTGATTTTGTTCCCAAGAATATAATCAGAAAATTCCTCTGAAAGTCTAGTCTTCATGTTTAAGAGAAGCTCTAGTGGCTCATATCGTCGTAAATAGGATAATTCTACATCTCTAGATAAGCAGAAAGTCCGCCTAAATCATTCCCAGGGACTGCTGGACACCATAACTAACAGCCACACGAGCAGCTATGCGGAAATATTACGTTTACCTGTTTTCTCACTTCCATGTTGGACTGCCCATAGAAAAAACAGCTAAAATAGGGAACGAGCAATCGAACTAAAACTTTGAAGAACTGTTACTAAGATACAAATTTATAGCATACACGGTTACATAAGGCTGACACAGGTCATCTCCCTAAAGTAGTAGTACAGTTTAACTTTCATCTTAAATCGAAATAATTATCTGACGACCACATGGGGTCTGATAATGGATGTGTTCCAAGTATGGCGATGCGGCATTATTAATTGGCGAGCTGGAGCAATGCCAAATTACGTCTATATATATGTGTGAATGTGTCTACTGCAACCCGTATGTGGTCATAAATTTTTCTGTGTGTGTGCACCGCACATTTAGATCGTCGACCATGCACACGTGGCGCTCAGACCTATCATTGAGGCGCTAACGCGACATGACACTGTAATGTGCGTCTGTCTGAAGCAGAAGTAAGCATGGGCAACACTCAGCCATCGGAAACTCGCCGTCCTAGACGCATTTGGGAGGAGACGTGTGCCTCTCACGCAATAGTACGCTAAATCGTGGATGCCTGACTGCGTCATCACTAATACATTCCCTGCGCATGCTCCTTACCTACAGTTCTGCCACGCATAAGAGCAGTTAGATTGCACCCACTCGCCCAGCAATGTGTACATTTTTGTAGTTAAAAAGTTAAAAATAAAAAAAATCTATAATTGTTGTTGTTAGCTTGAAGACACATGACTAATAAACCAGAAGTGGTATAAAGCAACAACATTGCACATGTATTTGAATCCTCTTCATCTAGCGTACTACAAGTTGTGATTTTAGAATTAATTTAACTAACAAGTTATTAATTTAGCTCAAGTTGATACATTATGATAGGTGTAACTGTAACACTCTTGTCCATGACAATGAACTATTGCATACTGTTTTATGTACACCCATCAATTATTGAGTAAATACTACAAATTTTTAGTAGTAACTAATTGCCTTAGGCAACAAAAGCTTGTAAATAATGTTTCTTGCCTTAACTTACTAACCTTAGAGTCCTTGACTTCTATACATTGTTATATAGATAACATTAACCTTCTTCATGAATGTAATGTCGCGTTATATGCTTGCTTCGATTGTTGGTCATAGAAATGCACCAACAAAATTTATTGTCTTTAGTGGCTTGGTTAGTCGGCAAATAAAATTTTTATGCACACTGGAAATATCAACAGGTGGGAGTCCAGTATTTGACTTGTACTGGTCAAGCTTGTACTTCGAGGATGCATATTCCCAACGACAATGGTCTGCCATCGATCTAGGAAGGCTAGCTCGAATGCGGCATCATTTGTCAGTCATGACTATGGCATTATGTGTCCTAGTCACGAAGAAACCATTTAGGAAAGCGTAAGTGGCATATGGCTTATCTGGAAGTTTATATACGCAGAAAGGTGGCAGACTTTAATTTAGGAACATCCTGAAATACTGAATGAATAATTGGTAGAAGGTAATTTGTAACTTGAATTAATTCGCGTTTCTTCAGGTGTCATGTGGGAGACAGTAACATTAGTAACCTCTGAAATAGCATGGCATGAATCATGAAGATAGAGTGTGAGGTCATTGCATATCAAGCCAATGAGTAGTTCATGGCATTCATCGATCTCTCTCAAACGAGGGTGACTAGCTCATGTGTGTAGGGAAACATCCCCTTCATTTACATACCTAGTATAAACGTGACGTGCGGTTCGGCTCCAAGACTTATTTGAAGGGTGTTTGCTATTTCCCAAGGCAAATCCATCCCAGCATGCTCTAAGGCTATTTACCATCCTATGTTAATGGAGTATGCCGCAGACTCAATGGAGCTCATTTTAAATGAATATTTAAATTTGGCGGGATGAAAGCGTGCAAGATACGCAGGAACATAATGCACGCGTACGCGGTATACCATTAGAAGGGTATTAAAATCTGCTGTAACTCCATTTAAGTGCACTCAATGCTTCGCTATAAAAGCACGTGTAGCTTCGGAACAGAATGGAGTATGCAGAAACCAATTACATCATTACATAGAGCAGCGCTTCTCTATCGTACACTATATATGTTTTAGTATGAGTGGTCCCTTTTCCCGGATCAGGTCATATATTATATATATATAGCTAAATCAACACAAATTCACACTACATACTACAAACATATTCTGTATCTAACATACCCATATAGGGCTTTGACAAACGTCAAGAATGAGAAAGTCCTTCATTGTCATCTTGGCAGGATATGAACGACAGAGGGCTAGGTCATGGCATACAAACAGGTCGAAAGTAGTATCAACTCCCTCATACACCATAGCGACCTTCATTTTTCTTAGTTCCACATGTAAAACATTAAAGCTCGGCATAATGCAGTGAAATGTCAACCCTTCCACAATATCTACGGGCTTATGCTATGGTTGTTAGTGAAGAGATAGATACTGAAGATAGCACCATTAGAATTCCCTCACGAAGTTCACAATGAATGGAATCTGACATGGTATGTGAAAATTATCATGTGACTACTATGTAATTATGTGGTCTTGTCCTACCCATCTGTCGTGTTGCTGTCAACTTGACGTCGTAAGATCATGACGTGGTTTTGGGGCTCATGCTAACTGAGGCATTAGTACTTCAGTATATGTGTGCACCGCTTCCTATCTAAAAAAGGCATGTTGTTCTATTGTGGAAAACCGTAAGGTGAGAGAGAGAGGCAGCTTTGGAATTTCTGAGCTGCATAAGCATGTATTTCTATGTGCATGCAAGGTAAAGCGTATACGCGAAGAAGAAACCATACCTTTTTCAGCTTAAATTATTATTTGATGGATTATGTGGATAGCTTATAGATCTAACTTGATAGTTTTAACTGGCTTATTTCATTTCACTTCCGTGACTGATTGAAGTTGCACCAGTTTCAAGCCAAAATAATTTTATATGATTATTTCGTTTGCCATGAAGTTGTTGCAAAGGTTAGAAGGTGCGATATGTTTTAGTCAAAATGCCCTATAAATAAAAATATCCATGCCTTAATACTCCTGAGAGGAGCTGCCTATAATAAAATTCCCATCCAATTATTATATAATAATGGTATGGGATAAAGCTATTCCCCCAAGGCAATAGAATTAGTGCATGTAGATCCCACAAAATATGATAGTAGTGTAGTGCTTATAATGGGGTTACTACACATTTTATACGGTACTCGTTGTGTGTGTGTGTGTCTGCACATCTCACTTCTTGAAGCATATTTAGCGCTGAAACTGCAGCTACATTATCTCGGTGCGAAGAACGTCTAAAATGTTTTAGGGCTTCTCCTGAAATCTATGGAACGCTGTTCTGGACAAAAATTCGATCCCAGATATTGATACCTGCGCTCCTCAATCCTCAATCATCACTCCAAGTTCTTCGATCATCACTCCTTGATCCTCGGTCATCACTCCTCGTTCCTCAATCATCACTCCTCGAACCTTGAAGTTATTCACTTCGGTTTCCTCAATACCCCGCCATCCTCATTCCTCGTTTCTCATTCTCTTTCACATGTCACCTAGCACGCAACGTTCACGTACCCCAATCTCATTCTCTGTCTTTCCCCGAAACAGATTCCCTATGGCCTTCATTATACTAATACTGAGCATGCGCAGTAGGTTGTTTAAAAGCGTGGTTAGCTAAATGAGCTCGCTTGATGTGGTATAGTATAGTATTACCACTACTACACATCTAGAAAGAGATTAAACAGCATCACTGAAATTTTGTTAGTTATTTATGACTGAACATACAAAATGACGGACAGCACAACACACATCAACACCTTCGTAACTATCTGACAAACTTAAATGATTAAAAGCAGAGACAAGAGCAGCATATTGCTCTTGTGTCGGAGGGTTATTTACAGAGATCACTACTACAGAAGTATCATCATCAGGATCTCTGAGAAATAAATTTGATTCCAGTCAATGCCATATTCCTGCAAATCATTCTGCAAGAAAATGGATTAGATTCTTGCATCACAAGCATAATGACTAGCTACATACCTCGTCATGGAAGAAATCTTCACCAGCTGCTTGTTACCTGGCCATAGTTCCCGATATCCATGGCTGAAGTGGAGTTCTATTGTTCTCGGTTCTCATCCTATGGTTGCACCATCCTTCTACAAAACATTTCAGGTGATGGTTGATTAAGGGAATGAATACAAAATGAAGTGAGAACATATCAGTAGAGTTGTCTACATTTAGTAGATCTAGGTCATCAAGATTGTGGAATAGGAAGTAGAAATGACAAATAAAACCAGTAAATAGGTCTCTCCAAAAGTGCTCTATACGTTGATTATGCACGCTTTTCCCTGAAATCATGCTTCCCCTTCCAGGTCTGTGTCGTTGAAGCATTAGTGAGGAGACTAATACATTTTCCCCGCTCTTATCTCAGCGCACTCTTGAAGGTAGACCATATTTATTAACTGTTTCTTCAAAGGAAACGAGGACAGTCGTGGCTCCGTTATTGTCTGATGCAACAACATAAACTGGTATCCTTGAATAACCATCTATCCAGGCATGGATGACTATTTTCAACTTAATAAGCTTGTGATAGCCATCTATATGCCATAAACTGTTGGGATAAGGCACATGGTACTCATGTTGTTAAATTGTCTGCCTAAAGCGCTCCTTCACTGCTAATGGCGTAACATGGTGCATTGAGTCTCGCACACGCCATCTCTGAATTCTGATTCCAGCAGAGAGCAGATGCCCTTGTATACAATATTTAATCCCCCGAATTTGGATTAGAAAAGGAGGTATGTGCGTATAGATCAAACTCAGATATCCAGCGGCTTATTGTTTTGGCGCTACACCCAATCATGTTGGCAATGCAAGACTGAGTAAATCCATGTTCGAGTAGGAAAATTAATTGCTCTTTAGTATTATCAAGACGAGGTCTGCCCCTACTCTGACTTTCCCTTGATGTGTTCATTACCTTTATCGCCTCAATTTCGTCTCTCATGCACATCAATACTTCACTCACAGCGTTGAGCAAACTTTTACCTTCAGGAAGGGTAGGCCCCGGTTAGACAATGTCCCTTAGCGTTTTAAAGAGGTTAATTAGTCGATCAGCAGTCAACAGCTCTCTGTAACATGAAATAAAGAGCGGCAGCAAATCATTGAATTCCATAATATTAAAGAGTCCAAGTGTCTTAAGTTAATCTCTTAGCTGGTTGAGCTCAGACTTTGCACTGAAGATAATAAAATGCACATATTCTGGATCAACCGAGGTAGTTCACTAAATTCGAGAGTAGCAGAGGGTGCAGTTATACCACACAAGCAACGCAAATCGAAGAGATCATCATCCAATAGAGCCCTCATATCTGTGTTGCTTTTGACATCCTGCAGCTAGTTAAATACCTTACATCATACAAGCAAGAAAATAAACACTGCTGCTCGTATCAGTGCACAATTACACAACATCTTATTCTAGCATTTTCATGACTGGGACTGAGACTAAAGTAACGTGGGAACAAAAAATGTAGTGGAATAACTAACACATACATGACCACATTAACAGGACTCTAGGAGCTGATTTAACATACACGCTTCAAATCTGAATTTAATGGTCTGGAATGTCATCAATAGTTGCATTAGGGAAACGTCACCCAATAAGATACTCTGCCACAGGACTTGCAAAGAATTGTGGTGGGGGTCCACCATACATCAACGATAGACCAATTAGACAGCAACTATCAGGTATGAATATCCTTGTAATTCTATATAGGACTTCGTGCCTGATAACCCTTTTCTCAACTCCATCATCAAACAGTGAATTGTTGTGAGCTATATCAAAGAGGGCCTATCGAAAGAACTCCCGAGTTGGACCTCCTTCATGCACAGCTAACTCAGACATGAATGTAACGCACAGGCCTCTAGAGTATACATTCTTTTACACGTGACAAAACTAGCTTTGCATCTTTCCAGATGTGTCGACACCTCACTGCTATACACAATGCAGGATCCTCATCTTTAGTAATACTTGTTTCTTGATGCCTCTTCACATTTCCCTTTGCTTCTTCTCCAGCTCCCTCTAGAACTGTAACACCAGAACGGCTTAATTATTAGATGCCTCAATACAGAGAAAATATACACTGTGTTATTTCTTTCTTACATATCCTTATTAATGCACATCTGATTAACAGGCACAGTAAAGCATTTATATATATATATATATATGGGGAGAATAGTGCGTTGTTATATAAAGCAAGGGGCGAGGGGGTATACCTTGCTTATTCACTGGATTATACAATATACTTCTGGTCTTTCAAACTCTGAGCAATGACCTGTTGTGTCTACAAATACTCCACACCCTCCTCATCTGAGCTGCAACCACTTTCATTAGATTTAAGAAGGTTGACATAATATGCACTGGTAAGAGTAAACTTATGCTTGCATAATAATTGAGTGCTACAGCGGAAGAACAGCATAAGTCCAGGGTAGCTCCTATTAGAACTAAATATTTCCATTGAGGTATACATTATTATCACTTATAAATATTTCACAAATAAGCCCATGCATTACACATCTTAACTTCAATTACTGGCAGATAACAAAGTAAGCATTACGGAAAGGCTAGCCATTTCTAATTGGTGCCCCCAGGGACTTGTGCTGTTCTTCCGTTGAAGCACTCAATTATAGTGAATAATACACGGCCTTTAGCACAGTAAAGTAACAGAGCTAACTTATGCAGTGTGGCCTCTTATATACAAACATAATCTATAGATCTTCTTGCCAGGTGTGTAACTAAATTGTTATTCACCAGTATGTAGATGTTGGCTGTATCTCTTTCAGTGACTCTTGCTTCATTTTCTGGGAGGTTGGCTGATCTGACTCACCACTATGTTGCTTCTTCACATCAATGTCGGGTAGAGAGTCATCAGAATTACCAGTTAAATCAACCCTGAAAGAATTAACATGCCACTTGTAGCTCGTACATACATATAGTCTTGATTATTACTTTTTTCAACAATACTTTTACCTACTCTCTTACTTTATACACAACAAAATTAAATTATATTTTTCCCTTCCTATATTCATTAACTTACGCCCATGAACATTTCCAAAGATGAGAACGCAGTGTAAAATCGGTACTTTTGACATGCAGTGAAAAACAGGTCTCATGAAATCCATCAACATCATCTGGTTCTGCCTAAATAAGTATAATAAATGCTGAAAGCATGAAATGAGGCAATAAAACCTAATGGGATGCAGTTAACACACAGTTCTGCATAGAACAAAGGTGGTACACCCTTTAACTTATAATGCTGATATGCTGACAACATACATGCATAGCTTTCTTCCGGGAGTGTTAAATTAAATCCTGCTGAACAGGCCGAATGTACACGTTCCCTTTGTTTGCACACTCTTGGAGAATTTTGGGGTTACCCCAAGCCAAATCTGAGAATACTTCTAGTTGTTTTGAATTTGGAATACACCGTGGGGAACTTAAAACCTCCAGAGCAGGAAAATGATCTGTAACATGTCCCCAAGACAGCATTGTATAATTTATCTAGTACATTATCTCCTGTCGGTACACTTCATTGGTCACAATACGCCAAACACACGAATTGTTTGGTGCATGGGATAGAGCGAGGTTTTTCCCTTTGCCTTTGTAACTACACCCATGTAGCTCCTCTTGCTCATTGGCTATAGCAGATTTTTTGGATTCGGACAGTGCACGCTTAAATGTGTTCCTGGCTGACTCTAACGCTTTCTCAAACAGATTTAAAAGGCAATTACTGACTTAGAGCTATGACATGTAACATAGACACAAATTAAACCTTTCTTCACATCTCAATAAGATGGCCCAGGTTGAGGACTAGTCTGCCTACTTGACCTGGTGTTCCTAGAGAATGCATGACTAATATCGGCTTCCCTTTCTTTAGAAACTTCTCCTAGAACACTTTGAAAGGCCGCCACCGTTTCCTTTAATCTAACAACATCTCGAGGCTTTAAAGTGACCCCTTCTTCTTCAGAACTATCACTTTTCTCCATAACAGCTAAACTGGCACACTGTACAGCCACAACCACAACTACAATGAGATCGGGGAACAGAGATAGAGGATCGAGGAGCGGAAATGACTTGTGTGGTTGAGGATCGAGGAGCGGGAAATGTGTATGTGATGGAGGATCGAATCTCTGCTTTTGCAATGCTTCTGAATGCGTACAGCAATCAGGAAACGCGCATGTTGCTTTTGGCTTCCGTAGGATCGATGTGATGAGCGAGAAAGGTGGAGTGACAGTCGTGAGGAGTGATGAATGAGGATCGAGGAGTGTCGGTGTCAATATCTGGGATCAAATTTTTGTCCACAACCGCGTTTCATAGAAATCACTTTGTTGCGGAGATATAGCAATTTTTAATTCCTATTTGGTAGCCATTAATGGCCATATTGATCGAGACAATAGCAATAGGCGTACTAAAACAGTCCAAGTTAGCACTACACCACTGTGCTAGCGCCGGGTAGGAGTTAGCAACCCGAGTTCGGTCCCTGAAACTGTCCTCTTTTCCAGTTTCTGTGGGACACATCCACCCTGCGCATTCTTCGTAGACTCAGCTTAGATTTTTAGTCTCACTTCATTGAAGCCTAATGAGTTTGAAATAGACCTAGCTTGATGGTTTACAGGGATCATGAGGGTTCTTATCTTTTGTTATTTTGCTGTTAGAGTGCGGTACATAATATCGCTGTTCTGAGATCAGCTGATGCTGTCCACTGTTTGCGCCGAGGGTTTGCACTTTAGTGCTCTTCATTTATTAGTTATTTAATGACAAGGATATCTTGCTTCTTGATGTGACTGCTGCTGCTCAGGTTAACGTGTGGGAAATAGATAGCAGAGGTTCTTGGGGCATTTTAATATCACCGGTGTTTTGCGGTGGCCGTTTAGTTATGTAGTTGATTATGCACATGTGTGCGGAATACGTATAATAAATAATTCATAAGCAGCCGTCAAAAAAATGTTTTTGTTTCAAGGATATTATGTCATTGGCTACACACTTCCACTCTTATTTAGGGGCTAATGTTAGTCATCCCACTGACACTAATGAGTAGGAAATCACTTGCACACGGTTTCCGCCAACATACTTGAACTGAGCTGCTGTTTGCTGAAGGTTATCATAACAAGGCAGCTCAACTGGATCTTTTACAAACTCTTGCAACCCCCCCCCTCCACGTAAGTTACTATGATCTGTAACTACCCACACTTGAGGCATTAAGGTACATATATGTATATGCACATGGGCACGATATACAGCTGATTGGCTAAATGAAAATGATATTAGTGTAAAACTTCTGTTGACAGTGCTTCAGTACATGGAGCAACACAGTTCCTTGTTGACCCAGCACTGCCAGATTTGTGCTGGAAGACTTGAAAGGGTGCATGGGAGCAGAAATGTTGACAGGCAGTACTGCTGCACAGCCTACATGGAGAAAATCAATGACATCTTCAAAATAGACATTAAACAAGACAACTCAGAAGTTCACCCTCCACTCATGTGCAGGAAATGTCATGACTCGATGAGCAGCAGTAGACAGGCCAAGAGTGCAGGCAGTGTCAGGACTATCTCAGTTTCTCCATTTGAGTGGGTCGAATGTCATGCAACCGCATATTATGGATTATGAAAACGGTTATTATGATACACATAATGCATAGGTATGCACACACTTGAAATTATACTGTCGTGGACGGAAAGTAGTAGCAACTAAACGTGGACGGCCTAGCGGTTGTACACCTAATGAATTTCTGAAGCAGGTAGATACACTACCTCTCTACTCCATCTTCATGTCTTCTATACCATTCAACAAGGCAGCAACCTGTCAATCATGCAAATATCTTCCTAAGAAACCACTGATCCTCCCTTGCTACCACCTCACCTGCTTTAAATGTGTACACTCATAGGTTACCCCAGACAACGAAGTGCAACGTTTGCATTGCAGAAAATCTTACCCAATCTTTTTTGATCTCCTCACTATACTAAGTCCTACTATGATCCAGCTCATGGTTGAACTTGAGGTAACCTGCGAAAGGTGTAAGGGAGCTGTGAAAATCAAGCACCTGGATGAGCACTGGAGCAATGATCATGGAGAAAACAAATGATCATGAAGACACCCTTGTCTCAGCCACTTAGTCATGTTGAGGAGCTCACTTCAACACTGATAAGGAGAAAGTTGAATAGCACCAACTCAGCTGTAATTCGTATCTTGACTGGAGGACAGGTACAATACTAGGCATATGCAATAATTAACTACGCCTACCTTTAGCCTTTGAACCTCATGAAAGTAGCAGTGCCACAAAAGCGCATTGGATCATCCAGGACAAGACGTAGACAAGCTCAAGTCATGGGAGAGTGCCGCACGACTATAGGTGGAGAAACACTGCTGGAGGATTAAGTGAGGAGAATGGATCGGACAGCACAGCAGAAGCTTCTTTACAACGCTGGGATAACAGTTTGTATTCCAGCAGAGCAAGGATTACCTATGCGTGCTAGTTGTAGCATATCCTGGAAGAAAATGAAGGAGATTAGGAAGTACATAATAATAATATATATTAACCACATATACTGAGGGTTGCTAAGGTAACAAAACCCACGCGTGAGCTTCTTGTTAGCTCTCGTGTAAAAAGCCTGCGATTATATCGCTGATTGTTTCTACCTTTTAGTCTGAGAAGGAAGAGGATCACCTGAGCTTTCGTTTGGTACCGGTTTTGCCGAGTTTCGTTGTCGGAATTTTGAATTCTACTGTTAGCGTCTCTCCAGTCAATGCCCACCCGCAATGTTTCTGTAGAAGGCTGTCCCCAGTTGTCTATTGGGCAGCAGGAGGATTGGGTAGTAAGTTCCAAGAGGCGCTATAGGGCGAGCGTTTTACTATGGGGGATGCCTAGGACGCTAGAGCTAGCAACAGTTCGTGCAAAACTCGCTGATATAGGTCTTTTAGGCTTTGCACGGGGAGCTTTAGAGTGGGAGGGAGACCATATTAGGCTAGTTC
>JAODVQ020166433.1:0-14882 GCA_025400075.2 Phenganax stokvisi
AAACTTCGACGCCCTCAGGCAATGCCGCCATCTTTGATTCTGATTTATCATTGCCCGCCTTGTTTTCATGTTATATGTTTCGCGCGATATTAAATTCGGGAAGTGTCTATTTGGAGGGAAAACCGTTCAAAACCCTGAATAAATATTATAGTAATTCTGACATATTTTTTAATTTCATTGGGGCATTTTCTTGAATATGAATAAGAACATACTTTTATGAAGTACAGGATGGATATTTTCAATAGCACAAGTAAATATTTTGGAACAAAACATATATTGCAAAAGTTTGAATGTAAATGTTAAACAAAGAATGTATTTAAAGAAAGGCAATATTGACTGAAATGGTGCCCCATAAATGTCCTCCAGCAAAAATTAAGTTGATAAGCAAAAACGAATATATGACATGCAGAACATTGCAAGCTGTAACACACTATCACAAGGCAAAAAAAAGCAAAGAACCTGAACTATATTTTCACCATTTGCTCATGTTGTACTGTCTGGCAAAACAAAACAGCTTTTAGCTCCGGATCAAACACATGCATCAAAGTTTTATGACCCTAACGTTCAAGCAATCGTTAAACAAAACAGAACAATATTCGAACCTGATGCTGATCAAGCCGTAAAAATTAATCCAGAAAATACAAGTGATACATTTGATTCTGTGAATGATCAGGAAAACTCAGATCTTCAAGACGCAATTCCAAATGCATTAGATCTGAATGAGTCATTCAATCAACAACAACCTGATAATCTCAACCCTGCACGGTCAAATTAATCTTTCACTGGTACAATTAGTTATGCAATCAACCATCTGATATTACTGATGATGAACTATGTCAGTCAGAGCTTTGAACCAAGAACAACAGTGTACATTTGATATAGTTCTTTCTTGTTGTAAAAGAACAATGAAGAATATGAATAGCTTAAAATCTGTTGAAATTGACCCAATTTATCTTTTCCTTACTAAAGGCGATGGTGCAGGCAAAAGTCATTTAATTAAAACAATCTATCATACTGTGGTTAAAACATTTAGACATCCTCCATTGAACCCTGAATTACCAACTGTCTTATTGGTGCGACCGACAGGACTCACAGCAATAAATATTAACAGAACAACAATAAATACAGAACTTGCTATTATGAAGGAGTCTGGTAATTACCTTCCTGCAATGCACGACCAAAGAAAAACACTATACATGGTTTCTTTAATAGATGTAAAACTTATAATTATTGATGAAATCTCCGTGGTGGAAACTCAACTCTTTTGCACATTCACCATTGAGTAAAGGAAATTTTTGGTTGCTCATCTTCCAATTAAGTTATTTGCTGGCGCAAGTATAATTGCTGCCAGTGATCTATCAGCTTCCTTCGATAAAAAAAGAAAGCAGTGTTGAATAGCTACAAAATCAAAGCTCACAATCTTTTTCATCCATGGAGGTTATTTAAAATAATTGAACTAACAGAAATTATGAGGCAAAAAAACGATAAAGTATTTACTAAACTACTAGATAGGATTAGAACAGCTTATCATGCGGATGATGAAATTAAGGTTGTTTCATAAAAAACTATTACAGCATCTGATGCCAACTATCCATCTGATGTACTGCACATCTGGGCTGAAAATGCTCCTGTTAACAAATACAATCAAATGAAACTTCATACCATCGAAAGACCACTCTATACATCAATAAAGTCTTGGCAAGGCAATGTTCCAAAACATCAGGACTTGACATAAAAATTCTGACTAAAGAAAAAGCTAGAATAATGCTTACTGCAAATACAAATATACAATATTGACTGATTAATGGGCAGATGGAGAACAGTACTTAAAATTGACATCAACAGTAACAATGAACCAGCAGTTTTATATGAAAAATTTGATGATGAAAGGGCTGGAAAAACAACAATAAATACAACTGCAAACTCTTTTGCCAGAGAAAATTGTGTTGTGCCCGTTGAGACTATTATTGCAAGAACGACACTTATACCAGTTAAACTGTCTTCGCCTGAAATTCAAACAATACAAATTTTCACTAGCACTATTCTGAGCTTGTACTGTCCAAAAAGTTCAAGGACTCACTCTGAAAAATATCATTGTTAGCCTGAACTTTGAGAAACAAAGATCTTTCAACTATTGGCAACTCTATGTCGCCTTAAGTCGTGCAACATCGTTACAAAATCTACACATACTTGGAGAAATGAAATGTAAACTTATCAAAGCATATCCTAAAGTAAAAAAGAGTATGAAGGACTTTGAACTGTTAGTACGTGCATAACAGTATTTCCAGAATATGATTCAGTTTTGACAAAATCACTTTTGAACATCAGGTCTCTAAGAAAGCATAGTGAAGACATCAAGTTTCATCGCCAGTTGTTCAATAGCAATGTACTAGCACGCATGGAAACACAGCTTTCACCGAGTGACTGAAATCGTGACATGAAAAAAATCTAGCAAACTTTTAGAATTTATCTTCAAGATCATACACACAAGTACTCAAGTATGGCACTTTGTGTTAAAAACACTTTACACTTAAAAGACTATGAGTATATACCTTCAATGAACGCAATTAAACTCAATCTACATAATCGTAATCTAGGAGATCAATGGCAATGTTTTCTTGTGTTGTATAGAAAAAACAACTCAAATGTCACACAATATATGGAAACCTGTATGTGGAAACCATGGAAACCTGTATATAGAAAATGGAAACCTTGCAACACATAATCAATAGTTCTACAATTGACATTATTTTTTGTAACTTCAACATCAACTATTGTAATGAAATACATTTTCTTCCATGGACGTTATTAATGGCATTGTTAGACTGCATTCAAGTTGTTCCCCAACTGACATTTATTTCTTGCGGTAATGTACTGGATCATGTATATGTCAGACAAAATTCCATACAAATAATCAATAGTTTCACGGAAAGTGTACATTATTCTGATCATGATGCTGTTGTTATATCCTTAAAGTATATCTGATTTAATTAATAATATTGAATTCACTTGTGGCCATAGACATAGTATTACCTAATTTTATTACTTCATCTCTTTACAAAGACTGTCATGACCAAATTATAATCACATCGCTAAAATGCGCATGCACCAGCTTTCACCTACAAAAACACTACAGTGCTCATCTACAAATCTTTAATCATGGTCAGACTGTGGAGAATGTTTCATAAAGCAATGTAAGTCGATGCACTTTACATTTCAATTTAAGCCACAGCTCGGCGGCTAATCCAAGCCACTACAGTTCCTTTAATTGTCTTATCTTAAGAAAACACATGCTCCATTGATGGTGGTGCTTTGGCAACTGTTGCAACTTGGGAATTCATTTGCAAAACAAAAACAGAGAATATTTTGTTAAACTCTATTGTATTACAATGGCTCAGACTGTTCTATGACTGTTCTATAAAACAGAGAATATTTTGTTAAACTCTATTGTATTACAATGGCTCAGACTGTTCTATGTCCATTTAAATGGCAGAGGACGTACTCCTGCATTTAGTTTTAATTGGTAAGTTGCAATTTAATTCTTTCTTGTTTGTCACCATTTTTTGCGTTTTGTCAAATATAAAACTGAAAGTGAATGTTCTTCTTGTCAACAAAATAAACAATCAGCAAAAAAACTCGCCCTAATGTCTACGTGCAAACAATATTTTTGGCACTATACATTTTTTTGCGATAAGAAATTTGACTAATTCACAGCTTGACATCACTATCTGTTTGGCCAATAGCCTTTTTTGAAATGATCATCTGACCCAATCACGAGAGCTACAATGAACAAAATGTCATGTGCAGTAAGTTGTATACTGTTGCAACATTCTTTCGACCTGAGGCATTCGCATATTGGTAACACTCCAGTAACCAAGGGCGGATCCAGGATTTTTGATACGTTAGTCAAAATTTTCGTCGGTAACCTACCGACAGGGGAGGCGAAATTTTATGAAAAGGAGAGTGTGGGTGGCAATATTTTTTCAGATGCTGAAATTTTTGGAAGTTCGGTTAGCTTACTTATGATATACACTAACAGTTTTGACAAAAATGCAAAAACAAATGAAAAATGACTGTTTCACCCAATATCAGGGCTTATCAGCATACCTAGGAAATGCAGATACTGCAGTAACGTAATATTGCGCTTCTGACATGGGCAGCCCTATTTCAAAGGCCTAGGCAGACTGGTTTTAAGGGGCGAGCACTTGCCTTCACACCTTTGCTATGAGGCAAAAGGAGTTTGGTTAGAAATGGGGACTTTATGGGACATTTTTTACATGTAAAACTGCTCAATTTTTACACCATCCCAGTCAGTTCTAACCCTTTACCCCCCTCCCAAACACCCCACCTAACTAAACTTAACTCCAAAATTTTAAGTTGTAACCTAATTTAATGGTACGTATATCGTTGTTCATATTATTACTCATAATGACTGATAATAGATATTTCAATGAATGTAATACCAATTAGTATCAAAAATTTCAATAATAAAAAATGTGTATGGTCTAAGAATAATGCAAGTAGTACCTATGCAACCATATTAATATAAAAGTTAACTTAAAGTCAAGATGGACAAAGTTCTAGATCGTTTTTGGTTCGTTATTCTCCAGCGAAACGGCAGACAAATTCAGTAAAATTAGTAAAGACGACTTCGATAAAATCGTTTGTAAAAATACTTATATCGCTGAGAACATCAAACGAATATGTTAGCAAACAAGATTAAGTGTCACACAAAACAAAAGAATTAAGAAAACTTTAACCTGGTGTTTCCAACTGCAAACTTATCGATCACTTTTTCAACATCTGGAACGATTTTCTGATGAATCTTCATCAAGGCTAGACCATTTAAACGTTCTTCAACCATGGTGCTACGTTGGTAATCTTTCAGGGTTCTAAGTGCTGAGATAGTCCGTTCACATTCACAAGAAGTGATGGAAAGTGTGGCTAAAATGCAAAGGATAACTTTAATATTTTCGAAACCATCAAAATCCACAGCTGTCAAAGTACTCGCAATATTGTCTGGTAATGGGCATTTGCAGGATTCCCAGTACGTCGTCCACAGTAACATTTCAGCATCTAGAGCTAACGGAAAACGTAAATCATGCACATAAAAGTTTGCTACAACTTTAAATTCATCTCTCCAATCTTCCCTTCTTCTTTAAGTGACATCATCTTTGTTGGCACCACACTTAATCCTCTATAGACATTGACACTATCAGTATCAAACCTGTGTTGCAAAGCGGAGTTAATATGGTCAACTAAAGGGATAGTTATAGTACGTTTATAGTATTCAGAGGTTGTCTTGTAAGGAGGTTTTGACCGAGTTGTTTGTCTCCTACTGTTCTAGGTTTGGTTTCCTCCAGGCCAGCCTTTTCAGCTAAATTCAATGCCTTTGCATACCAGGTATCATGATAAGAATCAATACAATTTCTATAATTCATAAAATCATTTTTCATAGTATTAATTAAATGAATACCATCCATAATATCAATACTCTTTCCCTGTAGTAGCAAGGTGACTGGAAGAAGACCATCAAGGATGTTGTGAGATATAACCAATGCTGAAATAAACTCAAACTTTGCTATAAGGTCAAAAAACAGAGAGGCATCAGTAACAAGTTGGGGTCTATAATTTCCCTCTACATTGTCTTTCAACTCCTGCAATGTATCACACAATGGAAGAAAAAGCTTAATAAATGTGTTTAATCCCGCTATTCATTCCACCCATCTAGTTTGACAAACATCCACTAGCCTTCGCTTCTGGGATTCTCTCTCACAATAATTGTGAACATTTTCTTCAAAAGGCATATTGCGTGTCTGAGAGATATTAATAAAATTTGAAACATCTTTAACATGCTTCATCATGGTGTTGACCTCAACTACAGTTAACGAATCACAAACAGCTAAATTCAATCTATGGCTACAACAGTGGGTATAAAGAGCTTTTTCATTTAGGCGTAAAATATGAGCCGACAAACCACTGATGTGTCCAGCCGCAGCACCTGCACCATCATACCCTTGTCCTTGACAGTCATTAATGGATAGTCTGAGGTCGTTTAGGGCTTCCAAGATCAGCTTGGAAAGCTGTTCACCACTCAATCCCCATCTACACTGAAGAAAAGCTATAAATTCTTCTCGAATATTCATATCACGATCAACAAAACGTAACACAAGAGGCATTTGTTCTTTATGAGAGGAGTCTGCAGCCTCATCTGCAGTGATAGAAAAAAATTTACTGGCCTGTACATCTTTAATGATCTGCTCACTGATCACTTGACCACAACATTTAATTATTTTGTTTTGGCTAGTCTTGGAAATATAACTTTGATTTTTGCCGCAGTTCTTTAAGTGGTCTTCGAAAACTTTATCCCCTCCCCGAACTCTAAAGTTAAGGGCTTCTATAAAATTACCAACTCCCACAGTGGAGTAGCAGCCAACCTCCGGATGGTACTTGGCATCACACAATGACCACGCAGAGGTGGCCACAAAAAACAGCAGTATAAATAATTGGGGCAAGTTTCTTTCTATTACCCTCAATTTCTTTCTTGAGATTAGAATCTAAAATGACTTTAATAGGCTTTGCTGCCCCTGAGATTTGAGAAAGTAAAGAAGTTAGTATGGGAAAAGTACAAGCATGCAGGCCCATGTCCCCCCCTGTGCCATGCCCTCCATGAGATTTGAAGACATACGCTACACTGTTCCATCGGCGAAAAGGTTCAATGAACAATTTCTGTATTCTCCCAGCTTTACCAGGAAAGTGATGTCCAAAAAGCATGCAAGATAAGCAAAATGCACCATCTTCAGAAGGAGAATAAAAAAGCCAGGAATAGGACTCAAGCCATTCATACCTGAAACTTCTACCATTTGTTTTGGGGAAAGAAAATTTTTTGTCTGGTCTAAAAACATTCTTAATAAGGTTCCAAATTTCTGGTGTATTCATATCTTTCACTTTACCCTTGTACGTTGCAACATCAAAATTATTAATCAAGTTACTACTAGGTTTTACCTTGTCATCATGGCCTTCTCGAGTCTTTGTTGAAGTGCTAGGTTGACATTGATCTATATTATCTAGTTTATGAATTTTAAGCTCTGTGGCAGATGAAAAAGACTCATAAGGTGCCTTCTGAGCT
This sequence comes from Phenganax stokvisi, assembly GCA_025400075.2. Taxonomy (NCBI): domain Eukaryota; kingdom Metazoa; phylum Cnidaria; class Anthozoa; order Malacalcyonacea; family Clavulariidae; genus Phenganax; species Phenganax stokvisi. The sequence goes on from JAODVQ020166433.1 coordinate 7,130, forward strand.
GTTGGATTCACAACAAATTTTTCTGTCACGTCAAAAAAATTTGAAATACCAGAAGATGAGTATTTTGAGGCTTTCTTTGGAAGAATTGGTCAAAGCTTCTGTCACTTTGATGCTGCTGATACCTGTTTAGAAACTCCTGTATATTTCCTTTTTTGCTGTTTCTTATAAAAGAGAAGAGGAACAAAGTGGTTTGGCTGGAACACTTCTCCAGCTGTAACTATACCTTCACGACAGAATAAAATGTGAAGATCATCCAGATTATTCTTGGAATTTAAGTCAGGTTGAACCATGCGGTTGAAAAGCAATTTATACCTGCACTCACCACAATCAGGATAATAAGTAAAAATATTTCTACTCAAAACAGAAGAAAGACCCAGAATGCATAATAATGATGACCACTTCCTATCACTACAGTTTATGATAGCCTCCTGTTTTACCAAGTCATCTTTCGTGGAATCTGTATCTAAGCACTCTTTGGAAACAGACATGCGTAGAAGATTATTAATGCTTTCGCTGAAATACTCAGCATGCCTATCAATAGCAACTGTAAAGCAAGGCTGTTGAGCATAAAAATTGGCATTGGAAAAAAGCTCTATTGAGGTCAAGACTCTCAACGTTTCCACTAGAGTGTTATCACCTACCAGTACCAAGGACACAGAGCTGTCCAAGCAATTTCCACTGGCATCAGACCTAAAATTATATGCACATCAGTTCGGCCGATTTTCGTCCACAGACAAGATCGTCTAACACGTGCTATACCATTGTATACAGTTAGGTCGAGAACATCGTGTTCAAAAATGTATGTTCACAAAAATATACACAAAACCTGCCTCATGACACATTTAAGTTTGTGGTATGCAAAATATGATCACTAGACCGTAACACCGACACCACACATTTTGCAAATTTTGCTGTCAGCTGTCTCGCACGCATACAAATTTTAAACACACTATAGATTGTAGAATATTTTTACCCTAGGGCGGTGTAACAATCCTTTTTGTCTCGAACATACTTTGGGACGTAGGATTCAGCACCAAAATTTCTCCCAAGACTGAAGCTCATACTACTGACAGCACTCAAAAGTGCTTCAACACAGGTCTTCAGCGAAGCATCTATTAGCCTCTGTAAATAAGTTTCAATATCTTTAAGATATGACTGATCGTTTCTGGCGAAAGCGGACTTTACGGACTCGTAAATATTAGCATACATGCTTACTCATAGAATTTTCTGACTCTCCCTCACGGATAAACCCTCTCGATCAAAGTTTGCGATCAGAAGGTCGTATTCCTAAATTTAGCTGACGAAGCAGACTTACCAGCTAGTCGGCTTGACTGGGCTAGTGATTGGCTGAAGTTGCCTGACTGGCCAAAAAAATCTAGCCAATAACAACTAAAAATTCTTTTTAGTTTGACCAATAAGACACCTGTATACGTGCCCCTGATGCTCCAGACCGGTCAGGACTTCCCAGGAAGCAGTCAACATTTTTCTTAACCAATCAAAGGAGCAGAATTCGATCTAAAGCGGTCAAGATTCACACAAAATACCGCTGTTTTTAACTCACTGTATTACTTTACAGAAACGTTGGTCGCTGCATGCATTAAATTAACTCAACTATAAACTATGGAGTATGGACTGTATTAAACTTATTACTGGATTGTGAGTCTGATTTGAAATTGAATATTAATTAATTTGCGGAATTTTTACCTCAGTCGCGTGACCAGGTTGACTACCCCTAGATCCGCCCCTGCCAGTAACAGTATAAAACATATAACTTTTTGGTAAGTTTTGCAATAATTTTATAATTTATGTTGATCTTTCTAGAATTACAGTAGTCAATATCATTAACCCAAAATTGTTATATTTATTTCTACTTTAGATGCTACGTCTCAGCCAATTATCAAAGTGAAAGTTGTCAAAGACGTTGACATATCAACGTACAGCACAACAGAAAAAATCACGAAAACTTGTTGTTCCACTGTCATCTGTGCTAAAATTCGTATTCAAACATTATAGTTCACGACGACACTATTCTCTAACTTCAAAGCGTTTGCAACATTGCCCATAAAAAAAACTATGGGGTTGAGATTAAAGGAAAAACTAAGAAAATAATTGTCACAAAAATTTGAAAGTTTTTCTTGCACTGCAAATGACACCAGGCAACATTCCAGAAGATGTTTTAAAGGCGGCCAAGGAGGAGGCAACCAAACATTTAAAAGTCAATCCCATTAAAGAAGCATCATCATTGCCCTTAAAAAGGAGACGTTTAGTTGAAGGAAAAATTGCTAAGGTACGTTTCTAATGTGCAACATAATGCATTTTGAACTGTAAGATCAGTTTTTATTCAATCTCTCAATCATCAAAAAATCAGCTGTTCATTGTTTGATGATTGTATGGAAAGGCGGGCAGGTAATCAGGAATGTCGATCGTCAAGATAGAAATGTGTCATCAACTTTTCAATGATAAAACTGTTTGAATAAACCATGGCCTTATTGTTTGAAGGCAATTTTCTTTATATATATTTAATCAAATGTACAAAATAGTTCACATTATGTACTACAGACAGAAGTTCCTCAGATTTCTGCTTCCTGATTATATAAACAAGCCAACACACACTTTTGCACAGGCCATACTCACAGACGCAACCATTTGTGCAAACTAAGGGCAAGATATTAGCCACATTGTGTTAAGAAAGAATATTCCATGTTTGATATTTCAGCTTACTTTGCATGACACACTCAAGCAAATGTTGGTTCTAATGCTCTTCTGTGAGTTTAAGCGACTGGCAATCATATGTAAACTACTTGTGTTTCTGGCTATGATTGACAGTTTTTGAGTGCACACAGCTGTGTTTTCGACTACTGACAGAAGTTCCTCAGATTTCTGCTTCCTGATTAAATAAAAAAGCTAGCTTGCAATTTTTCACACATAGTACTTGCAGACACAATCATTTGTGAATACTCTGGGCAAGGGAATGGCAACATTGCGTTAAGCAAAAATCTTTAATGTTTGTTGTTGTGCTTTGATATTTCGGCTTTCTTTGCATTACATTGCGCACTCAGGCAAATGTTTGTTCTAATGCTTTTCTGGGAGTTTGAGCAACTGCTGATCATATGAAAACCATTCATGTTTCCAGTTATGATTGACAGTTCTTGAGTGGAAACAATTTTTTTCGATGATTGAGGATCAAGCGTACAAATGCAAACCAGGCTAGATGATCATCGCAAATATCATGCATTCATCTCAAACAGTAAAAAGATAGCCCAAATGACAAAAAATCCGTACAGGGCACAGTCACCTAGAGTTGCAATGTCCATATCACTGACAGGTGCATCTATTTTTACATTGTTGACTTAATGCACGAGTTTTGACACTCCATCAAAATACAAAAAATTGCCTCTCCTATGTTTTGGCTGAAACTCTCACTTCAAAGTGAAGAAGAGCCATGTGTACTGCTTATGAGAATAGCCTTGATAATCCTAATTCGCCTGGACGAAGAAAAAAGTTTTCAATGTTATGATTGAAAGTTACAAAACTAATGAAATAAAATTGCATTTGCATAACAGTTGCACCACTCCACAGTTGCTTCAAATAGAATGGATAATCCTCAAAACTAAATAACACTTTCAACATTGGCTGTTTAGATTTCACCACGAAAACATGGATGCAATGACACTTTATCCCTTTGCAGCATAAAAGTCAAGAATTTGTCTGGCTTAGTGTGAGTGACACTATGGAGAGAAGTAGATAGCAGTTGAGGGGTTCTAGCACATTCCATTCTCACCGTATTATTGAAGGTCTTGCTCAGGCGTGCTTAGACGTGCCTATAGGGGAATCCCCAGCACATTTACACATGACTGCATATCAATCTAGGATTTACTTGAAATTTACTTGAGTTTGTGTAATAGATAGCTTATGAATGACTTGAAATCTACTTAAGTTTACCTTATAGATAACTTATAGATAACTTAATTTTACTTGAAATTTGCTTAAGATTATCTAATAGATATCTTATAGATAACTTATAGATAATTTATAATAACCTAATTTTACTTAAAATCCACTTAAATTTCGTTACATGTAAACTATCAGTCATTTCTACGAATCAAAGAAGATAGTCGGCAGATTGCTAGAATAAATATAAGAATAATAATGAGTATATAAATAATTTTATAAGGACCTTCTTCATTATCTGTTAAATTCATACTTTCTATACTATTACAAATCTTATGAAGATCTAAGATATGCTTATCTATTTCCTCGTTTCTTGAAAAATTTGAACTAACATTACAAATTTTAAATACTAAGTCTTTTCATTTCGCTTAACTTCTGAGATAGTTTTATTATTAATTTTGTTATATGCTTCTAAAAGTTGGTTTATTTATTTTATGTAAGATAAGTTTTATGTACATCCTAGATTAATACGTGATCATATAGATAAACTTAAGTAAATTTCAAGTAAATCCTAGATTAATATGCAGTCATGTGTAAATTTGCTGTGGATTCCCCTATAGGCACGTCTAAGTACGCCTGAGCATGACCTTCAATAATTCGGTGAGAATAGAATGTGCTATAACCCCTCAATTACTTGACCATGAATACCTCTAATAATAAAGTGAGAATGGAATGTGCTAGAATCCCTCAATTACTATCTACTGAGAGAGAAAGCTGACATCAAATTGGAGAAGGACAAGTTGTCAAAGTTTCAGATCTGACGTCTTCGTTATTCATGAACAAACCAGTGTTGTCTTCATCTAATAATTCTGAAATGGCAGTAGGATCTTGTGTTTTCCAGCCTATACGCAGTTAATTTCTGCATACAGCACCCTACTCACACACATCAATCGTTTTTATATAGTAGACAACAACATATGAAAAATACACAGCTACATATTTTCCATATCTTCTCTAATCAAGATATCAATCAGGTGATCATTTTCCGCCAACACCAATGTCTTTACAGTTTGCATCTTTCTGTTTGAACCATATTATTCTAAAATTCATCTTTCAGTTTGACTACATAATAAAAAGGACATTACACTTCACCTTAAAGATATGAAATTTATCATCTCGTGTTAGAACAATATTCTACTCATTCGCTGCACTCATTTGTTAAAATATTCTTTTTACCACTGGACTATGATAAAGTTCATATCTTGCACTACTCCTCTATACATATACCACAATGATGTTGTAACGTGCTGAGTTTGGCCCATAAAGACTAGGATTTTACTTTATATTTATTTGTATACAATGTCTCGACTTGCTCAGTTGAATATCAATGTGTCAATGTCAAAATTGCGCATTTCCTGTTCTCTACTACTACATCTTTTGCTAACATTGTGACATCTTTTGTTTCTTTTTTTTTTGTCAACTGATAACTACTTTATAAAAGTATATTCTTAATGCTGAAAATTAAAGTTTTGATTTGTCCAACATTACCACTCAACCCATTACATAGTCCTTGTGCCACACAGGTGTAAATTGTGTACGTGCAGATTGCCGAGGTGAGTCTCCACAAGGTCCTGCAGAGGGTGCAATATCTGATGGCGGCACACCCTCCAGATTTGGTTCATTCACATTTAAACCATTTTCAGATTGTCCACTGCATTGTTCGGGATGAATGTCATGCTCCATTAGTGGAGTTGGGGGTATTGGAGGACTTTCTTGCAATGCTCGAAGTTGTCTGCGGTTTCGTCGGTATTTCCTACCATTCACTTCTACCTTGTACGATCTATTTCCCAGAACTTTAACACATGTTCCGAGTGCCCATGTTGTTTCCTGTGGCAATTTCATTTGAATAGCTTGACCCTTCTTCAATGGCTGAAGAAGATGGTGCTTCTTGTTATAGTGCTGGATTTGTCGCAATTTTCACTCTGACAGTTTATTTCTGGCACCCTCCGCACTTGATTGCTTGAGGAGATTCTTGTGAGTAGGTAACAATGTTCGAGTACGGTGTCCCATCAATCGTTGCGCTGGTGAGGATGAAAGACCTTCTGTGGGGGTATTTCTCCAATCTAAAAATGCCAGCAATGGATCTTGACCAGCCGCTTCAGCCTTTTTCATTAAAGTTTTGCATGTCCTAACTCCATTCTCAGCTCGGCCGTTTGACTGAGAGTAACAGGGGCTTCAAGTGCAGTGTTTGAACTGCCAGTCTCTTGCAAAGGCTGAAAATTCTATGGCTGAGAACTGGGGTCCATTGTCAGTAATCAGCGTGAATTGGACTTTGCAGGCTTTTATGACTTTCTCTGCAGAAGTTTTCCTTAACTCTTGCACCTCAAAGAAACCACTCCAGTGATCTACAATCAGGATATATTGTTGTTTCCCAAGCTCAAAGAGGTCAATGCTGACAGTTTCCCAGGGTCGGAATGGTATGGGGTATGGTTTCAATTCTTCACGACATTGTGCTTGATGATGTGCCTGGCACGTCAGGCATTTTGAAATAAGATCTTTAACCTCCGAGTTCATGAGTGGCCAATAGAGTACCTCACGGGCCCTTTGAAGACGCCCTTTCAAGACATCCTTCAAAGACATGCTTCGATGCCGATATGGGATTTGTGAATTTGCTTCAGCATCTTTTTTCTTAATGACGTGGGGACTATGCCACAGGAAAATGCCACATAATGTCTGGCACGACACGGATCATATGGTTTGTTTTGCGAGCATTGCACATTTTGACTTTGTTAAAATGACTTTTATTCACAACACCATACTCCTCTTTAAAATCACAATTGGGATTAAGACATTGATAGGAGCCATAACAATTGGAATAACTTACATCATAAAAGTCACTTCACTTGGTTTGTTAATCTTTTCTACCGTCTTCCATCCCGAACTTTCGGCATTTGATTTCCACTGTCATTGCTCTTTAACTGATAAACTTCCTTTCCTAGTGTCAATTTCATAAAACAGCTTTATTAGTGTTGCTGATTATGCAAGCACAACATTAAAAGTGTGTGTACATTACATTTGCATGCTTGAATTTTACTTCCATGCTAATAATTCCAATATGACATCTACAATGATAAATATAACTAGTTGTAAACAATCCTTAAGGCCTGTTTACACAGGCGATTTTTGCTACGATTTTTTGTCCCTTAGCGTATGTGATCGAGTAGGTTGACTGGCAAGTGAATTAGCGAAATTGTTGGACCATGTATATTCATCAGTTATCCACTCATTCACATTGTTCATCACGAGAAACATCACATCAAAAATTGCCCGTGTAAACAGGCCTTTATAAGCAGTGATGAAACATCATTTATTGCCTTGAAAACAAACTTAGGAGTGGTTTTCTAAATGTCTTTCCATGTGCTCTTTTCAAAATTTCACTTGACTTGAGTTTATAATAAATGAGCTATACTGCAGTTCTCTACTCAAAACACATACATACCCATTGAATGATTTTAAGGCCAAGAAAATGAGGCATTTTCTTCGTTATAAGCCGAGGAATTCTGTGACCTACAATCTTGACACATAAGGCCCGTTTATACTAAGCAAAATTTAGGCACGCCATGGCAAAAAAACGGATCGGTTCCTGTTTCTATTTGGGACGGATAGGCAAATTCTGGCGGTGTAAATATGCCATTCTTTCTTCCATTTTCGATACGGTGCCTCTTTTTCGAAGCAATTGGGATCACCAAAATAGGTGGTCCCTTTTCAAGAAATATCAGATACCGTTCTGGTTTCTCACTAGTCCCCAGTTTTTTTGCGCACAACAGTTGTTCTGCGCATGTCAGATGATGAATTCCAACAT
>JAODVQ020166758.1:0-14874 GCA_025400075.2 Phenganax stokvisi
TTTATTAAAACCGTTTTGCAGAAAACCTGAATTGTACGGTACATATATAAATAACAAGCTACTAACCATAAAATATACAGTGTATGTTGGATGTTTAAGGCTGCATTTCGCATTCCTTCCCTACTCCCCCAATCAATGTTGTCCCCTAGGATATGACGCATGGTACATGTAATGTAGCCTAAGATGAACATACACCATTGATTAGGGGGCGAGAGAGAGAGAGAGAGTTGTAAGAATACTAAACATTTGAGACATTTGTTCCAGGACTTTTGAAACTGATTGTTGCACCGATTCTCTTTCCACTTGAAGATTGTCATGACCTTGGCCTTTTACGCTAACATGTTTCATACCATAAACGTGGTCACTGGGCTTGTATTTTGTTAGTTTATCATTTCCAAAATATGATAACAATAATCAAACGTAATTTAGTGCCCAGGTTTTAAGGTTCGTTTACACGGGCGATTTTCGATGCGATTTTGCTGGTGTTAAACGATGTGAAACTGTGGATAACTGGCAAGTATACTTGGTCTAACAATTTTGTTAATCCACTCGTCAGTGAACTCGATAACATACGTTAAGAGGAGAAAAATCGCAGCAACAATCGCCCGTGTAAACCGGCTTGTACACACTAATGATGGCCATCTGGATTTAAAACGCCACTCTTTCGTAATCATCATAGGGAGAACTCATGCGCATGAAAGAATGAAGGGTCCGAACATCAGAATTTGACTTTTATATTAAAAGCTGGAAGCTTTTGTTGTAGTTGAAGTTTAAAACAAATTGATTTGCAACTTAGTTTTTTTAAAAGTAATGCTTAAAAGATTTTCCCAGGAAAATCAATCAATAATCAAATGTAGGTTGCCAAGGAATGCAATTTTTACGAAAGGCTGATCTGCATGCATGGACCCCAATAGCACGTAATATCTTTCTATTACACGCCAACAAGCTAGGTGAACCTAGTTTACCTATCGCTAGTTTTATTTCATTACGTAACATAACACAGAAAACAAGAAATGAAATGTACGGGTTCACTATAGATACCCCACTCGGACCACTTTTTGTTAAATATCATATCACTGATATCAGCGCCTAAGAGCATAATGCTGTAGGGAAATCACCATCTGGCCAAAGACAAAGAAAAAACCGTGATTAGATAATACTTTTGGAAACAGTGTCAGCTCATCAAAAATCCCAAATACAGCTATATAACATAATGCATACATGTGCTTGGCCTCCTACTTCAACTCTGTCGCTTTTTGTCTCATTCTTACCCGATCAAATTTATTAGAATTTGATATGGTAGCAGTGAAAACAAAAACGATATTCCAACAAGTAGAATAAATGCTGAAGGTTATGTAATATAAGGCATATCATACCTTTATGACTTTGTACGAGTCGGAATTGATGTTTCTCGTTATTTTCATGTATTTGTCAAATTTGACGTAGCTAGATCCACCCACGTTAACAAGTACCCTTGACAAAAACTTGATCGCATGCCCCCAGCCGCCTCGAAATATTGATCAATGGAATGATTTTGAATGTTTTACTCATACATGAAAACGACTTTAATCTAATGTACACTTGTCAAAATACAAACATAGCCTGAAATTTTCTTAAAGGTTGATGTGTGCATGCATAGACCAATTGAACATTGCGCGAAGGTTTTCATGGTGACTGAACAAGTATCTCTACCGCTAGTTTTACTTTGTTACGTAATACAACGACAAAAACAAGAAAAATAGTAATGAAATGTACGGGCTCACTATAGTTACCCCACTAAGCCCACTCTGCGTTAATCATCGGAGAACCTCTTGCCGTTTATAGATATATGAATATTTCTATCTTATTCGACTAATCCCATTGCCGACTGGACTAAAAAATAGTGCATTAGACTTACAGGTTGTTCATAAAATGCTAAAAAATGCTGCAAATTTAGTCAAACTTGTAATATCCTGTACAATATCAGCGGATCTTGTTGTAATGCAAGCACTCTTGACATGCACTCAAAATCAAGATCACTATTTTACACTAAAGTGTTTCAAGAGGTATGTATGCAATTAAAATCAGCCTGCAAATAGTATATAATGGGCAGACATTGCTGAAAAAATTACTTCAGATTCAGTTCTTGAAAGACCATTGATATAAAGTCAAGCAAAGATTGCAGCGGTGAAGAAAAATGAATACTTTCAAATTGTTGTTTTCATTTATTGTGTTGTTCGTTGGCGCATTGGGTATGTTGCTAGTTATTTTATCTTTTTACAAAACTTATGTCTGGGCTGAAGAAATTAATATAAATTATAGCACACAGCCCCAGCTAGGCCTAAAGAAACAGTAGTTATAAGCAATTGGACTATGATGTACTTACTGGCATAGTTTACGTAACAATATTCGTTTTCATCGAAACTTGTAGCGCTGAAAGTTGAACGAACCGATGATTCACCGATGCTTACTGAAAAAATGAGTGATGATGAAGAAGCTCTCATGAAGTTCTATGAAAACGAAGATGAAATTGATCCTGAAGATGAAAACATGCAGGATGAAGAGCATGCTCTTTCAGGTAGAAACTGTTGTGTAGAATTTCACGAGTTCGTTTTGAATGACAATAAGTTGACAGCAGACTCTTTACCAGTTAAAAAATAAGAACACGAGAAAATTTGAAAGAAACCTACCTAGAGAGTAATGAGAAATTGGAAGAAGTTCCGTGCCAACCAATCAGCACGCACTCGTGGCTAAGCAGTTATTTTATGGCATATATCGAATAAACGATCCGCCAGTATAGTTTAGTGTCTGTATGACTCGTACCCAGTTGTCCTTGCTTGTATAAATTTTAAACGGTAGACGTGGGTATGTGGAGGATTTATTATTTAGTCTCTCAGTTCTTCCAAATTCAACGTGATTCCTTCAGTCTACTGGCATGCACCGTACCGTAAAGAGGCGGGATAGCAGCTGGGCACGAGCCATGGCTTGAGTATTTAGCTGAAAAACAGTTGCTTTCTCCTATCGCGTATTCTGAATATATGTACCAGAATGCCGTTTGGATGTGTCAGCAACCAAAAAACGTCCCCATGCAAAGCATCACAGAAGTTGTACTCAAAAAGAATCGGTCATCATGTACTTATAGCTACAACTCTTGTATTTTTGTCAATATAGAATCAACTAACGACAATCAATTGCAGAAAAGAAACCCAGTCGGTAAATTAGAATTTTTCACATTACACAAGAATATCTAAATCATGCGTGGTAGCAAAATTAAAATTTTGCCTTTCTCGTTATTCGCATCTTTTGTTCTTCTCAATGAAGCACCAGAAAACGTTTCCCTTAATACGATTAAATAACTTTTCACCGCAATTTAAATTTAAAAATTTTTTTTTTTTAAAGTTTGTGCTGCTCGAAGAGCTGCTTGTTTTGTCGCTTGTCGAGCTGTTCCATTCTTTTTGCGAAGGCCATGTAGAGGAATTTGCAATTTTGTAAGTATAGACATTGATTTTTGTTTAAGTGAGACCGTTTTACTCATCTAATTCACTAATTGAACAAAGTTAGTGCAGAGAAAAAATTAAAGTGATTAATGTATGAGACTGATATCTTTACAAAATAATTGTATGGCATTTCTTTGCTATAACTATAGCGAAAAACAAACCCTGCTTATTTAAAGATAGGCGATAGCCGACTGAGTTAATTTTAACTGAAACTCTTTAGTTGAATCGATTGCGTTGGGGTCATTGTCAGCCTTTTACAGTTTTCGTCTCTAAATTATATACTGCAAAATATGTTTGTGGACATTCCCTTGCATGCACAGTGATCAACAGCTTCAGAAACATCCACTTGCGGCAGTAAAACTTTAATTATGGCTTTGAAACTCATGGCACATCATTTTAGGTTCTCCGATTCGCAAACAGAGCTGCTTGTTTCCTTGCCTGCGGCCGAGTCAATCCACTGTTGAGAGGAATTTGCTACAGATTGTGCAGGGTAAGTAACCACACTTGAACTAGATCCTTCGTCATGTAATTTTTATCGCGTTTGCTCTACTTGGTAGACAGACCAAACGTTTTTATCTCCAAAGTTCCTTAATCCAGTATAACTTTAATACATGAATTATTAAGGCCCAGACACCGGACGCGATTCGGCAACGCGACGCCATTTTTCCACTTTCACTTAGCATACATGTCTTTAAAATTTTCCTCCATGTAAATATTTACTAGCTTTCAAAATATGAAAGATCGCCTCGAGTTGCCCGGGATCGCGTCTGGTGTGTCTGGGCCTTTAAAGATTCATATATCTGATAACTTTGTGATTTTATAGTTTGTCGGGCTGAGAAACTAATCAAGAGCTTTTCCCTTATTTAGTGCCTCAGATAAGTGTTAATAAACGTCGTCAGAAAACAGTCTACCCAAACAGATACTGAATAATTGAACGCCTCCAATCCTCAACTTTTTACATAATTATTTAATACTTTATAGATAAATTACGAGAAAATATATGATTTTATTTTTTTAATTAATAATTGATTGCAATTCTCTAATATTTTGATAAATAAAATGGTCATTTAATCAAACATTGTAGTTTCCAAATACTGTTTTTTATCAGTGTAGTGGACGAGTTTGGTTAAGCCAATACCACTGTATTGTATACTTGCTCTTTCTACAGATCTTTCGTATTTAGGGGACTAAACCACACATATATAAGCAATACATATACATATAAATACAAGCTTAGCATAAGTCGTCCACAACAACCTGTTTCATCCGTGTAGAAATCCTCAGATGGGAAAATACAGATTTCTAGTAACTATACCGCTTAATTGAATGTTCACGTCTCACTTGTGGTAATTAATACACAGTAACGGAGATTTCAGAAATTGAAATCTGAAAGAAATCAGAAATTGAAAGCAAATGTCAGAAATTCACACTTAGGAATATGAGCAATTCAATTGTACATGCATTTAATTACTCACATTTTGATTTATTTATTTATTTATTTATTTATTTACAAATATTTACACGCGGTGGCCTTTCAAAATTGGTGATTTTCAAAGGACTGTGCCACACACACACACACCTACTAATAAAAAAGAAAGAATTCTTAAATAACTATTTACAACCTATACAATAGAAGCAGAATTTAATGAATATAGCAATTATTGAGAAGATTACAAAATGATTTACCTGATTTGTAATGATCAACTGCTCGTAACATATCGAGAGGTAGTTCATTCCAGGAAGCTGCTCCACGATAACCGAAACTCTTTTTAAGGAAGTCTGTTCTTGGCCTTGGCAGACACATTTTAAAATTATTAGTACGCAGTTGATAATTTCTTTTGTCACATTTACGGAACAGTATTTTTAGACAATTTGGCGCCATGCCCTTTAAGACTTTAAACACCATTATCAGTTCTCGTTTATCTAGTATAGTTTTTATTGGTTGCCACTGAAGGGTTTCAAAAATTTAGAATAATCTAATACTATAGTCTGAACTGGACATTACCCGTGCAGCTCTCTTTTGTAATTTCGATAGATTACTGATATGAGTGCTGTTATTGTCATGCCAAACGGATAGTTAAAATGTGGTAACACTAATGAATTGTACATTTTGACCAATACTTTCTGTGAAACAAAATCTTTGGCTTTTCGCAGAAGAGCTATACTTTTTCGTATAGTCTTACATTGTTCAGTATTGTGTTTGTTTCATTTAATTTGGTCGTCAATTATAAGATCAAGAACCTTGTTTCTTTAATTTGCTTTCAATGGCGATCGCCATATAATATTTTGGATGATTCAAAATTTCGTGTAGTCTAGGTTTTGATCCAATAATCATGTATTCAGTTTTCTTTAGGTTTACAGTCAACTTGTTGCTTATTATCCAATTTCGAATATTATCTAAGTCTTTGTTTAATTTATACTCTATGTCTGCAGATGTTTGCCCTGCACAAGACAAGTTTGTGTGGTCGGTAAACATGAAAGCTATAGTTATCTGTAAACAGTTGCGGGGAATTCATTTATATATACCAGGAATAGTAACGGACCAAGGCTAGAGCCCTGTGGAACACCACAGCATAGCACAGTCTCATCCGACACAGTGTTATTTATTCTGCAAATTTGTTTCCTTTTGTATAAGGAAACATATGTACAAGGATTACATTTGTATAAGGATTATATGCCAAAAATTTTATCAATAACAAGCAGTTACACCCGTGAATATATAAACCATGAAAAATACATTAATCCATGCAATAAAATAAAGGAATGAAAACTGTAGATATTTAAGAATATCAAAAAATTCACCTTGCTCCATTAACAAGGGCAACAATTGCAATAAATACCTAACCTATAAAATGAACATGGTCCTGCGACTGACGATGCAAGAATAAAGTTATTACATTTAGTTTGAGGCTCGTTCACAAGACCAGTTCAAATAATACAGGTACGTGACAACCCCAAACATATGTACACGTGCAACTTATTTATGAATAACCAAATAATTTTCCCACGTATTTTGTACTAGACGCAACGTATGACTTGCCATCTTGTTCTTGTTGGTCATTTTTGTCCGCTTCAATTTCGGAAGAATCGATGACCTCAAAATCTTCTAAACTTTTGCTTCTTGAGAGAAATGTAACAGCTTGTTCGCTCGTTCGACTTCTTAACTCTATAGGCTCATGTTCTTCTTCACAAATATTTTCCTTATTATTGAAGAACTTTGCTAGTTTTTTACCTGCGTAGCAAGCAGTCTTAGGAGCTGAAACGGATTCTCAACCGGATTTGAAAATTTGGAAACCTTCGCTATCCTCGCACTTGGGCTGTTTAGGGAAAATTCAAGCTAGTCACCACTGAACGCGCAGGGAACACAGGGCAGTTGGGGTGTGGTTTGGAATAGTTACACCCAGGAGTCACACCCACACTGCTTCGCGTGCCTTAAACATCATGGCAAGAGACTGCTCGTACCCAGCGGCTGCTCGTCGCCTCGCCGTAATTGCTGTAAAGGCCATTTTCCTCCGCGGCTGTTTTGCCCGCGTGGGCGGAGCGCACTGTTTTGAACATGCACTGTTGCTGACTGTCTGAGAAACGCAGAGAAAATTTGATTACTAACTTACCGACAAAGTTTTATCTTTCCTGGTGTGCACGCGAGACCAAGCGCCGACAGACAACGACAGAGCATCTTTAAAACTGTGCACTCAGTTCGTGCAGAGGAAACGGCCGTAGTGGAAAATGGCCTTATGGAAAACACGCGCGGCCGTTCATCAGCAATTCTGCATACACTAGTGCTGGGCGATACCGCTGGTATCGTTTTCGGTACGATACCGATTACTTTTTGAAAAAATATCGAAGTATCGATTACCAAACGATTACTTTTTCAGTGTTCACTGCTATCGATATAAATCAATGTAATAAATGTAATAAAAGTGTTAATATCAAGAACGTCTTCTTTTCAGTAATGCATGTAAATATTCAGAATGTTCTCATTCAAACTAAAGGAATCATGTGTACTATATTCTCTATTTTTCTTTTTTACGACATTGTAAAAAAAAAATATTTCCGCCAAAGTTTGTAAATTTATATGTGTAAGCTGTATAATTATGCATGTAAATAAGCCGTATGTACTGTTGTTGTTATGTATATGCACGAATAATATGAAAATGAAACAACTCAATGTTTAATTTTCTTCCAATTTCCCAACTAATGAAAAGAATAGACAACAGGCCACTTATTGGCCTTGGAATTTTGTTACAAGCGAACTTTTAAATGAGTCTGTTTCAGATAAAAAGATTCGCCACGGGTCATAAATTTCGCTTGAATTTACTTATGATTTTAGAAATGCAGAAGTACCACTTGTGACCGTTTCTGAAACTCGTGCCCTTATTGGTCAACTTGTAGCATATAAAGAAATTACTTTCAGCAAATCAGCTTATCATTTTCAATTATCTTGTCTGTTTATATTACGATAATTTCCGAGTGCCGCCGATGATCATCAGCTGACTGTCGTGAGTTTTTAAAAAAATACAATTATTTTGCAAATTTTGCTCTTTCATCAAGGGTAGATTAAAGCCGATAATCTTGCAGGTGAGCTTGGAAAGTATATCTCTTGATTTGCAGTTTGCTATCAGGCCAGTAAATATGCTCGTTGTGTGATATTGATTGAATTAATTACATGTATTTCTACGTATAGATAAAGTGATCTAGATCATTCATTGAATAGATTAATTCTTGTTTAATGTATGGTCGTGTGCATTCATGGGTGACAGATGATTAGGTTGTGCTGAAGAAATTTTTTATATGAAATGGGAATATTGTAGTACAGTTCAGCAGTGTTGACATAGTGTACTGTTGTGTGACATAACGTTTTAGTGTACCTTTGCAGGTGTCTCTATCTAGCAGCATCAGGAGACGAGCGCATTTGTTTACTATTATGTATCCATCGAGTGGCAATAGGCAAGGGTCTTACCTGAGCCGTAGAATTGTCTCGCATTTGACGTAATATAATAAGTCCACACTGCTGTGAGAAGTACTTTGCAAAGTACAGGACATTGTTGCTTGCACCCTCCATTCCATGTACTTTTGAATGGCAAATGCTTGCCAGTTTTCATTTTCTGCACCTAGTCTTCTGCAGAAATTATTGTCAAACACTCAATGTTGCACATGTGATATTGTTGACATGACCCTTTGATGTTTAGTGTGCTATTGTTGACTGGGAATAGAATATTATTTCATGTATTTGTGTAAATTGCAAGCTCAATTTTTGCTTTTATTTGGTGTTTACTTCTGCTATTCTCATTTGCATGTGAAACCTTAAATGATTGCATTTTTTTTCTGCTTAAATATCTAACAGTCCATCCCTAGGAATTATAATGATAATAAAACTGGGCTTCAATGGGAATTTTCACATAACTGATTTCCATCATAGTGCCAGTATAAAAGTACTGCTGGTAGATTACAACTACATGATCAGAGGTTGTAGGTTGTGAACTACCAACATATTCAAGTGAATATTTTTAGATCATGCTCAGCAACTTTAGGGTACCCTGGCAAATATCTAACTGTTTAACTAACTTTGAGGCTGTGTGTATGTGACTCTTTTATAGTAATCTTTGCACATCCAGTGCAACATGGACAATGCTTTCAAAGAATCGGCCACCAACAGACGAAAGCATTTTCATGACAATGTGCTGAAATCATTGGCGGATACTTTGGAGGTGTTAAATGCTGAGACGACCACTGAAGCCAAGCGAGAGGGACACTGCAATCCATTTGAGATTCCAGATGAACCCATTGAGCAACATGAAATGCTCAATGAGGAGATCATTAGGGAGTGGTCATCTCTTCGAAGATCTTCTTTGAAAGAAGAGGATACTGCTGGAGTAGTTGCATCCAAGAGTAGCTTGCAGAGTACTGAGAGTAAGGAACGTTTGCCTTACCAGAGAGTGGTGGTGGATGGCGAGGAAGCTAGTGGTGTGAGTCGTAAATGTTATAATTGCAGTCTAGATTGTATCGAGTGTACAAACCTTGCAGGTTTATTATTAGCATTGAAGTTTTTTTATCCCAGGGAGTAAACTCCAGCATGTGTAGACTGTAGTTTATCATTCAACAAATTCAAGAATAGAAGTCTTCAAGTGAGATCATCATATTTGCTGAAAAGGACAATTCAGAAACTCATCATTTTGATTGCAAACTGATCATTGCAACGTCTGTGTTCTTCTTAGCGTTGCCAGACATCCTAGGCCAAAATATGCCAACTGCCATTTTATCAAAAGCCAAACTCCTAAAGGACCTTTCAATTCTAATTCTTGATATCATGGTTGTGACTTGGTTTTTTGTAGTAAGCAAAACTGATATGGTCATGCAGTTGTATGCTGTTACATGTTACTGTGAAATACTTCAACTTTTCGAACATAGAAGCAATACTTCAACATTTTGAACTGAAGTCAGTTCTGCCATTATTCTGCGATGATGCTCTTCTGCTGAAAACGTCAAGTTGGGCTTTTTGTCTTCTCAGAAAAGGTGTATGCAACGTGATGATTCCCTTGTGCATGTTGCAGGAAATCTTCTCACTTCATGCACCTTCCAAAACAACTTTGAGATTGAACTTTAAAACTTGATGAGTTCATATTTTCACACCATAATATACCCTTATTGGCTTTTCATTGCATTCACGGTATCTCACTTTAATGTTAACCCGAAGTAACAAATTTAGTTCAAGGAGTGTGGCATGCGACAAAGAAGAAACACAATTAAAATTATAACACTGTACTGTTCTGTAGGTACCATACAAAGACTTGCAACAGGCTTCTGAACTGTTGGCTGAAGCATTGTACATCAGAAGTAAGTACATGGCGTTGAGCTTGCAAAATTTTTGTCCAACTACGGAGGGTATACTGAAGACTGTTCACAGTGACTATGATATTCAAACTCACTTGAAAAAGACTGGAATGGTGTCGAAATCTTATGAGGATGTAGAATGTAAGTATACAGGCAAACATGAATGCATAGATGTGTTAGCTCAATTAATGAAGTTGCATGGCGCAAACAAGGTCAATACAACTCTTGCAGAAAAAAAGTTTTAAGGTGTGCTAGTAGTAAGCATTTACTGGATCCATTAAGATTTGGTTCACCAGAATGTAGTGCAACATATAGGATTAGCCAGTAGCAGATCCAGAGTCAAGTCTGACTGTTGAACATAATTTATATTCAAGATACCAGAAACAATCCAATTGGTAGGAGTTTGGTTTTGAAATACTCTTTAGGAATTCTTAACCAATGGGATTGTTATTCAGATAATTTGAATTTAACATTTCTTGTTGTAAATTATATTCTGAGCTACTCTGGATCTGCTACTGGCATTAGTAGTTGTATTAGAGTTATTACGAGTGTACTTCATAGCTTTCAACTGGCTTTCAGTTTTAATTTAAAGTTGATTTGCAGTAATTATTTAGGTTCTATAGTATTGTGATCAGTTGCTAAAGTTACTATCAAACAGTCAGTCAGTCATGGTAGAAACTTTCTGGCTGGTGTATGCATGCAGCTGCTTAGTTTGCATACTTACAGAAAGCTGATTTTGAGTATAGTATGTGACAACTAGTTCACTTTGAGAGCTTTTTTATTTGTGAAAATCAGTGAATTAAATGAGGCTTACTTGTATTTTAAGTTTGATTGGGATTTTATCAGTCACTGCAGAGCAGAGATAACATGAAAGAGCATGCACAAATGAAGCTGGTCAGCACAGAATGCAAACATATTATTCCAAGAGTCATACTGTCCAAACACTGTAGATGGGCAAGGATGGGCATTCAATATCTGTTCTGGAGTCTGATAGAATCCCAATCAAATCTTAACTTGCAAGCAAATCTATGGATTCTACCCATGGTCACCGCAGGGATTCCATGAGATTTTAAGACTTGAAGGATAGCAAAGTGGTAACTGATGGTATAATAAGGCTACACATAATGACCTTAGTTAGCAGCATCTAATAATATAGCTTGCCCAAAAGTATCTATCACATGATCTTGAACTGTTCCATCTTTCTTATTATTTCTATAAAAGATACAGTTGTAAACCCAACTGGCAGCTGATCTTCTATGTGAGATAGGAATGCTAAAGTGACTACCCTCACTAGTTGATTAATCTTGAGTGCTGTGAAGCTTGAGTGTCAGAATATTAATGGCGACGAAGTCATAACATCTTTTATCTGCTGTGCTATGAGTCCTTCAACACCCTTTTGTGAAGTTTAGCAAAACTGTAAAGATTTGTGACTCATGACTTTTGAGTGTATGTGTTCACACACATGTACTGCAAGCACTAAACATACTCATGAATTTTGTCTTACAAAAGTTTTGGTAGAACTAGAATAGGTTGCGCCAGATTAGATGTGGATGTTTCACTGAATCGTTGATCACAAGCCAACAGGAAGATGAAGTTTTTGACATTGTTTCCAAGTTTATGAGTTCTTAAAGGCTGAGAAAGCTTTCAAATGCTGTTGCACTTTGTTAATGTCCCTAGTATTTTGATACTATGTCAAGCTACTGTTTGCTGAGAACCTTCTTTTCACAATTCCCTGGACTAGAAAATGTTCTTCAATTGTCATGTTTTCCTCCATTACTGCTGGTGAGGTCAAGCATACCATGCTGTGTTGATACCCAAGTAGCCCAGTCTCTAATCATATTATTTTGTTAGAAAATTTAGAACCGTGTTCACTGAAGGGGAAGAGGGACTGGTAGATTGGGCTCAATCAAATTTTGCCATTTCGTCCAACTGTTTCCAGGTATTGTCTCTCTAAGAGCTGAATATGTGTTCCAGAGCTGATTGTGAAATTCCTCGATTCTCGAGTGCTGACCTGATAACTGGCATCCATCAATTTTAGCCTTTGCTTCTTTGAGTGGTGTTTGTTCTGATCAAATGGCAGGTAGAGGTTGTTCTCCTCCTGTGGCAACAGCAGTAGTTTGTTGATTAACATCTTGGCTAGTAGCAAGTACCATGGCTGTGCTGTCCATCACAGGAATACTGTAATCACTTCTACCTGGTCCTCCTGTATTTTCTGCAAAACTAGTGCTATGAAGCTACCTTTACCTGGAGGAAAAGCATAAGTGAGGGAGAAATTCCAGTTCAACCTACATGTATCTACTGCAATAGCCTGTGTAAGGTCAAGGGTGGCATGAGGTGGGATTTGATAGTTTAGCCTGGAAGCAAAATATCTATACATCCTTGAGCTCATATTATTTTATGTGATGTTTCTTATTATACTTTCGGCCATCCACTTCCTGTTGTTTGATGCTTTATGAAAGCGCCACACTGCAGCTGAGGCATCAGTACTAATTAAGAAGTTACTATTATGATTTATCAAGTTCTCGGAGAGGTTGCATAGGTAGCCCAATTATGAGTATGCCGTCTCTACACTGATTTCTATAATATTTGTCTTAAAAATCACAAAAATAATGAAAACCTATGTTTGAATTGTCGTAGTCTGTCTTTCAAGTCTTAGTAATACTTTGCTTATAGTGTATCTCATCAACAACTATACTGACTATACTCTCACGTACGCAGTCATCGTATGTATGTATCTATTATAATCTTATAGATACATACAATGACTGCGTGCATGAGAGTATAGGTTTTAAGATAAATATTATAGAAATAAGTGTATAGACGGCATACTCATAGTTGGGCTACTATGGGTGAGCATTGAAAATGCACCCCTGAATGTCAGATTAGCTTTGTCTAACAGTGTTTTGTTGGCATCCAAATAGTCTTGCTGAATATTTAGGGCTTCTATTTCAATTTGGCAGCAGAAAACTCAGATAGGTGTTTCTTGTTTTCTGGGCACCTGCTGAGCAGGTGTCCAGGTCACCGCAGCTATTTTCTGTCTTTTCAAATGCTGCATTATTTGGGTGAGTAAAGTTACTGACTATGGGCCCAAATTTCTCAAGAGGTTTGTTGTGCAACATTTAGTTGGAGCTCTGTATATGAATATAGCCTACCAGTAGTGAATCATGTAAGTAGCCACTAGTTGATGCACCATTTCTTTGAGAGAAGCAAAATTGGGTTTCATCGGTTTGGTAAAAATTCTTGGTACCCATGCAAGTCTACAGTATACATGTAAATTGATAATCAAGCTAGAGTAGAGCACTTTAGTGGCCTAGGCACCATAAATTAAGTGAGTCTTTAAGGAGTAGATTTTTAGGGAGAGTAGAATATTGTAACCGCGTACTGCTGTCAGTGTGATGTGGTCAGAAATCAGTCTTTTCCACTGGTCAATGCTATTGTTGGTATTGCCTGCTATAATGATGTACTATCTTTTGGAGAATTAACATGGAGCACGTTCTTGTTATTAAGTAGTCACACAATGATGACTCACATAGGCTCATCATCGACTTCTGTTCATCCCTTTTTCTGACTACTTTTCCTTTGATCTCCAGACTCCAGGCATATTACTTGCTTGAGAGGTCACCATGGTTCTTCCCCCGGCGTAAGATAACAAAAACTTGCAAGATGATCATCCATTATCAAGTCGGTTTCTATACTTGACTGATTGACTGATATATAGCCAGTTGTTTGAACGTCTTGCTTGTTACTCTCCTCAACTATTCTTAAGGATTCAACAAAATCTGACCCAAAAGTTTATGCTGAACGGAATGTTTTGTGTTGCCCAATGCATTATGCTCTTCATGTAGATCAGCCTTAAACATGTCTATTGGACACTTTCATGCTTAAGTGCAGCAAGCATCCCAGACCTGATTCTCATTTGGAAGTTCAAGAGTACTGTCCCTAGTTTCACCTACAGTGCATGAAAGTGAGGCAATAGGAATAAGCCTTTTCATCAGAAGTTCCTGCATTTTTTGTAGTTTGGGATTTGAACTTTGAGTGAAGTGGTGAGTAATAACCTCTATCTCTTCATTGACTTTGGCAGAGAGTGAATTACAGTTGTCAGGTTGTTTGTATTTTTTTCGTCTTGGAGATGGTGGCTCGTTCCTTGAGACCTGTGGAGACAATATGGTCGAAAATTGAGGCTATTTTAACGTTCCATTTTTTTCTGTGTCAGTTACTTCAGCAGCTAGAGAATCAGCATTACCCCCATCTAGTGATTCAATTGTCTGCCTCTCAACAGCTGACTGGGGGGTAACGAGTCTAGCACTTTATATCTTAGTAATCACTGTCAGTTGATCTATCATGGAGTAACTCGCCCTCAGTATCTCTTTAGCTACGTTCATTATCGTCATATGCCATCTGGCGAAAAATGGGCATGTTCTCACTGACAATATTTGTTAGCTTGTCTGTGTTTACGCTAAGACTCGCCAGAAAATCCTGGTTTGGAGCCCATCGACGATCCAGGTCGTTTCTTATGAAGGGTTATGAATATCAAAAATAACTACTGGTCGCACGGTAATTCATTGGG
>JAODVQ020166863.1:0-14872 GCA_025400075.2 Phenganax stokvisi
TCCTCCCCTGTACCACCCTCCACCACCACCACCTCCACCTCCTCCTCCTCCATCTTCTGCATCTACTTCTCCTCCACCTTCATCACTACTGTCACCAGAGCCACTAGAATTCAAATCTCCACTGCCACCCTTGTTATTGTTATTGTTGTTGTTGTTATTATTGTTGTTGTTTACTTGAGCACATTGATCAGTGGTGCTATTTTGTTCACCAGACAATCTATCACTGAT
The DNA here is from genome assembly GCA_025400075.2 of Phenganax stokvisi. Classification (NCBI taxonomy): domain Eukaryota; kingdom Metazoa; phylum Cnidaria; class Anthozoa; order Malacalcyonacea; family Clavulariidae; genus Phenganax; species Phenganax stokvisi. The sequence goes on from JAODVQ020166863.1 coordinate 229, forward strand.
ACCATCATCACCAACACCACTAGATGGTGGTGTTTCACTACTAAATGGTTGCATGCTATCCAATGGGCTCTTGTCCACTGTCTGCCTTGCTTCAAGCATTGGTCCACTATTTTTATCCTGTGTCTGTTGATGAGAAGTAAGATTTGATGGAGTTTGAGAAGAAGAGGATGAGGAAGAAGAAGAAGGATGGGGTCCTGTTTTTGGTCTCCGAGCCACATGTCTCATTTTAAATGGGCGTGGTTGGTCCTGTGGAACGACTCCACCCTCTCGGCTGGCGCCACCAAAGAATGGTCGTGGAGTGGTGGGTGTGGACGGAAGAGAAGAGGGCTGAGCAGGAGTGTGAATGAGTGGCAGAGGAGCATTTATGTCTGTCGTCCCCGAGAAGAAAACATAGGGTTTCACGTGGACCAGGTTCGGGCTTCTCCCCCAGACATCTTCTCTATCGTCAATGATAGTCACCATTGAATCTCCACATGGGAACACTGACCTGTACACATTGTATGCCATATACACATACTTGTATAAAAGTACATAATGGATAACTTTTGAAATGGTAAAATGAAGGACAAGAAGACACATTGAATGCATAGACTTGTACACAGTGAACAGGAAGATAGGTAAGCAGAGGTTAAACAACAAATACAATTATACAAAAGATAAAAAACAAACAAGAACTCTTTAGCACAAAATGCACTAAATCTCACTTGAATCTGAGGGCTTTCGATCTTGGGTCAAAGAATTCATCTCGGGTGATGATTCGATCGCAGAAGAGATGTCTTTCTGGGTCTAGGATATCAATGACAGCTGCCGCATAGTCCTTGGTTGCCATGGTGAAGACATGGAGTTCATAGAGTTGGGATACCTTCTCAAGAAACTGTCTGACGTGAGGTCTCAATCGGCAGTGGTAGATGATAGGGTGACCCCCCAATCTAAACTGGTAGACATCCTATATACAGAGAGAGGACAGACGTTAACTCTTCTACGGTTGGACACTTATGGCTACAATACGTGCTAGATTAGGCTCGCAAAGCTCAGACACATACAATGAAACTTGAAATGTTTCTATGAGGCGTGTGAAACACTTGATATATGGTGTGGAGTCACGCATGAGAACATTCAATGATTGCAGCCTCTATGAGGCATGGAACATCAAAGTGGTAACTGGAGCCACCATATGCCTCGGCTTTGTGGGGCCAGTAGGTCCCACAGGTTGGGCATGAGAAACAGCAAGAGAGTGATAGAGGAATGAGACAAGAGTACTAAAGTACTACTGACTTGGAGACCAGATTCAATGTTAGGATCAGTGGCAGTGTGAATAAGAGTCTGATCCAGGTCTACTACCAGAGTTAGTTTCTTTGTCTTCAGCAGACGAAGCTTATCGTTCAATGCCAGCACCTCGGCTTCCTGGCCATAGAGAGAAGATACAACCACAGAGATATACATACCAAGCGTACATACTTTGTGTAAAATTTGGGGAAATCATAACAAAATGAACCAGGAAACACATCCGTAATACACATGTCTAAGCATTTATAGAATATGTCTTACTAAAGAAATGTTTTCGTGTTTGGCAGCTCTATTGCACAGTATGTGAATGTTATACTGTAGTACCTGTTGACTGATCTTAATCCCAGCATTGTCATGTATGGCCATTATTTTAGCAGCCACTGGATGAGGTGAAGATCCACCTGAAGACACTGGCTTGCTGTATTACAAGTAAAGAAATTAGGCACAGTGAGTTATATACAGAGATGAATAATTATCTAAGTAGCTATTTTAATAGAAATAATGTCTGTAGTATGAAAGTGGGAGTGGTTTTAGGGGGCGTGGCTTACTTTCGGAGGTCTAGACCACACTCTGTGCACATATCGAAGACGACGATATTATGCTGGCATTTCTTCTCAATTCTAACTAGAACACACCTATACATACACATATACAGTCGTAGTCATACACACAGAGAGAAAGAGAGAGAGAGTCGTTAATATAGTACCAAGTGGTAACCACGGTCACCATTGCACTATGGTATGTTTGGGCTTCATAGACCCAGTAGGCACATCTGACGGGACCCCCTACACAGGTCAGGCATAGAGAGTGAGAGCATGTACACAGTGCACCCCTTACTCTGAAGGTAAACCTCTCCAAAAGGGACAACCTTTCAACCTCTTCTTTAGCTACATTATGTACTAGTGTATGTTTTTAACCTCTGAGATAAGGACAACCTCCATAACAAGAACAAGGGTGTCCATTGTTCAGAGGCTCAACTGTACATTACACACGATGTATATACCCAGGTTGTATGATATCACCAGGACTGTAGAGTAACTCCTTAACCACTCCTACCACTGCACTCTTTACTTGTAACATTGTCTCTCCTCCTTCCCCTCCCCCTCCTCCACCTCCTCCTCCTCCTCCCACATCAAAACTCTGAACACAATTGCAGAGTAATGATCCCTTGCACACCTTGCTGCCCACTGCCACTGCCCAGCTCTCCAGTCGACAGGGAAAGTGGAACGGTAGTGTTGTTTCACAAACGGCCGTGTCTTCAGACATGACTCTCTTCTCTATTCTGTTTGTACGGCACCTATTAGACACACAGACCATACTATGACATTCTTTAACAGTACGTTTATCTTTATACAATACACCATACATACGTACAGTGTACATGTATCTATGTGTACTGTACAACATAAAATAATGGACAAACTTTTAATAGTCTTTTCTCTTGAACTAACTGAAATCCCGAGAGCGAGCCAGAAGGTGATGGCCGCTGGAGTTCGGTTCACGAGGCGGTTAAAAATTTTCCGAGAGAAGCCCTTCCGCACGCCGGAACGCCGCCATTTTTCCTGCAGACTCAGGGTTCAAAGTCCACGCATAGAGCAAACACAAGAGCTCAGAGCAATGGCTGCTCGTGTCTTATCCACATCTCGCAGAACTGGCAGTCTGTGGCGGACGCTAGGCAGCATCAGAAACTCTCACAGCGAAGTCAGACATCTCGCGAGAGGTTAGCGAAGAGACCGCCGCAACCTGTTTCCTAATTAACGCCCATCATATTATGTAGGGAGCTGGTCGGCTACTACTTTGGTTGTGGGCACGCAGCAGCAGCGATGGAGCTCGAGTCTCACCGAAACAGTACCTGGTACAACCTCTATCAATAGTAATACTTATAATCTCCTCACTCTCATTATATAGCAGGTGGAGTGGTGGCTGCAGCCAATAGGAACAATTTGATGGAATTTGGTCGCTACGTTCAGGAAATTCTACCAAAATATGTCCAACAGACACAAATCACTTATACGTATGTGTGTATATACTAACCCTCTATATTTCTTATTTATTGTAAGCAAGCTGAAGCTATAATTCATACAGTACCACAGAAGTTTGAAACTATATCTACAGCAGTTACAACAGTTCTCTATCGTTTTTTCTTTGATTATACACATGCACAGAAATGAGTTGGAGGTGTTGATTCATCCAGAGGGTGTCCTGCCTGTCTTAACCTTCCTCCGAGACCACCAGAACAGCCAGTACACTCAGCTGGTGGACATCACCGTAGTGGATATCCCTAAGAGAGTATTCAGATTCGAGGTCCTCACTTAACACATTGTATACGTGATTTTTTCCACACTGGTTGGCAGTAATCAGCTTAACTATACACCCCTATACATGCTGTGTAATTCTTTTGCAAGGTTCTCTAGTTCCCATGCTTAATAGAAACACCCAGTGTTTTTTTCTTTCTAAATTCATACATACATATTTTCAGACCCCTCCTGCACCTGATTATGAACCTTTTATACATACACGTGCTATTTATGTTTTGTGGAAGGTCTGTCTGTATTTCTCTACAAAACCTGGTGGTTATTGCTGCCGACTACAGAAATTGTTCACATATGTAGCGAGGTTCAATTCAATATCATCTTCCAGGTAGTGTATAACCTACTCAGCATTGTGTACAATGCAAGGATCAGGGTGAAGACGTATGCTGATGAACTGACTCCCATTGACTCGGCCACGACCGTCTTCTCTTCTGCTAACTGGCTGGAGAGAGAGGTAACTATATAGCTGCATCACAACTGTATATTGTGCTACGGTGGATAATAAAGGACAGCTGCTCTATCAGGGAATGTAGATTGGACACAAAAGAGTTTAAATATTTGGTGATTCGTTCCTCTGTTGCAGCGGAACCTCCAAACAGACATACTTGTAGGAGCCATTAGTTTGTATAAAGGTTGTCCCTTAGAGGTTTCAATCCAGTGGCTGTGGTAGTGTATTGCATGATGTATACATAATATGTACTACCTAAATATGTATATATTATACAGATCTGGGATATGTATGGTGTGTTCTTCTCCAACCATCCCGATCTACGCCGCATTCTGACTGACTATGGATTTGAAGGCCACCCAATGAGAAAAGACTTTCCTCTCAGCGGCTACGTTGAGGTCAGCTCTCTACCATACACACTATATACAACTAAAGAACCATCCTGAACTTGTGGTCCCCTGGAGTTCACTTTTAACAAATTTTCACTGTATGTAGGTGAGATATGATGATGAAATGAAGAGAGTGGTGTGTGAGCCGCTGGAAATGACTCAGGAGTACCGCAAGTTTGAGCTCTCTTCTCCGTGGGAGCAGTTTCCACTGCACCGGGCAGCCGAAGCTCTCCCTCCATCACCATCAGATCAGACACAGGACAATCCTTCATCTGACAAGAAATAGCTCTCTCTCTATCATATATACACTATATATATAGGCATAGTCTACTTGTATGTACGTATGTTGAATTACCTATGATGTAGTTGTGTGTTTATGTATACACAGTATTGTAGAGCTTATGATCTAAAGTGCAGATGAGCTTGGTGTTCTTTTTGATGATACATACAACCATCTCTACATCCCCTTTCATTTAGAAGAAATGATTTTACACTTGTATATGCAATAGAAAGAAAGAAAGAGTGAATGAGAGATTTGATTTTTTTAAGTTTTGCCATCTTGATTGGCGGTGACGGCTTCAACTGCACCTTCCTGCTGTTCGCACATCTCTTGTTGTTCTTTGCTCTCTTCTCTCTTCACATACTCCTCTGCAAATTCCTCCTCCTCCTCCTCCTCCTCCTTCTCGTTCCCCTCCTCATCCTTCTCTCCCATCACCTCCTCCATCTTCTTATCCTTATTCCCTTCCTCCTCATCTGCCACCAACATAAACTCTTCTCCCTCATTATCGACTCTCCTACCACTGATGGAGGCAAGACTCATACTCTGAGGAGGATCACAGCCCAGCATTGCCAGATAGTGACATCTGTACTTCTTGTCCACATACAGTCTCACTGACTTCCTGGCCACCCAGCCAGAGAGGTGGATGGGATGATTGTAGAGTGGGGTCCTATGAACATTAACAAACAAACTAATTAACTAGTATAATTGAGAGATAGAGAGTCAGAGAAACCTCTCTATAATGGACAACTTTGGGGCAGGAATATTATCTGTTACAGTAGGGTGTCTGTTGTGGAGGGGTTACGAATGTATTGATCTGTAGTAAGTTGGGACACCGAATTGAGGTGTCTGCTATAGAGGGATGTCCATTAAGCTGGGTTCTACTGTATATCCAATAATTTGAGCTGGTCCCCTGGAGTTTGCTAACATGAGGTTATATACACTCAAACATAATGGACATAATATATACATACTTGGTGTTTGTACTTGATGAAGCAGGTTTGTACCCAAAAAGAGCTGGTCCAACTTCTATAGTGAAAGTGAAAGACAAAGAAGAGATATTGAAATATATCGAGCCACTACTGATAAGCAATAGAACCGAACCCAAAGAGAGGATATTATACTTACATACTACGTACAAGGGTCTTGTCTCATAATGCTCATTTTTTAAATTATGCTGTTCTTAAATTCCTTCATACTAGATGAGTAATTGAATCAAAGACATGTATTACACATACTGTGGCTGAGTAAGGCTAGAGCAGTCTGGGTCTCAGATGCCAGGCCGGTAGAGAGAGGGTTTGGCTCCTTGAGAACCAGGATGAGATCCTCCAGAGTGAGTGAAACCCTGTTCTTAGTGATGAATGGCACCAGACTATCAATTCCCTGTATATAAATAACAGCACACACATGTCAACTCTTCACTAAACCTACATCAGAAAGGGGCCGGCGTCCATAGAGAGAGCACCATCATTACACAAACCGAAGTATTCTCAGAAATTTCCGCTAAAGCTTCTTTACAACAGGGACTAACTGTGTATCATCATAATACAATTGACCCTCAGCTGCCAAAACACATGTATTTTTGCGTAAAATGATAGAAATTTTGCTGCAAAACAGACGGTAATGCCTATTTTACACTGATGGCTTTAAATAGAAAATATATTAGCAGCCTAGTATGTGTGTCGAAATTACGTAAGAATAGCTCACTGTGTCTGATTATCACAATAAAATATAAGCAACACCACTGCTACTGACCTCTTGACAGAGTCTGAAAGGACAGGACGAAGCGTTGTTGTCACATCTCGCCAGAACTTTCACTCCTACATTGATAAACTGAAACAACACCACCATTAGTCATACAATGAATAACTACTATTTTATAGAGGAATGCTTAACATTGTTGCTCGTGTTACGTACGTGGTGACCCCGACACGCGTGTACAAAATAAAAAACCCACAATATCCGTGGAGCATGTGCAATGTTGTAAAATAGACGCCCACGATTTACACAGAGCATGGGAGTTCTATAGCATAATGTGACCCGCCAATATGGACAGATTTCCCCGAACTATTCCCTGACCTTGACATGGAGTTCGTTTCTCTGAAGTAGCTCCTTCACCAGATGGGAGGTGAGGTAGATGTTTCTCTTCTTTCCTCCGACACTCCGAGTCAGCAGTTGTCCACTGGGAAACTCCTCCCCCAGACCATAATACGTCCTATATAATAACAATACAATCACAGGGGGCTTTTGTGAGAGGTATAATATATGTACAATGGAGTTGATGCTACATATTCCCATTCACCTGGGAGTCTAAAACTTGCTTTCAAAAAAAGTTACGGTGGCGAGGTTAATGTAAATAATGTAGATGATGGTTTTCTAGTGGCAAGGTGAATGTGAATTGTAGGTATAGTGGAACCTCGTTAAAGTGAACACTGTTAATACGAAATACTCCTTTAGTATGAACTAACTCTAAAGTCCCTTCTATGAGCATACACTATACTATAGCTACTCTTTAAATGAAACATTTTAAGCTGGTCCCCTGGAGTTCACTTTAGCAAGGTTCCACTGTATGTACTAGAGGTCTTGGTGAATTTTATCTTGCCTGATCATTTCTAATATTTCGTTGCTCTCTGTGAGAAAGACATAAGGATCTTCCTTGTAGATTCTGCCCTTCTTTGTTTGTCTGTGCCCCGGTCTATGAGACATTAGTCAGAGTAGAATGTCTACATCAGTATATTATACTATAGTGAAACCTCTCCATAGCGACCATCTCTGGGACATGAAAAAGTGGTCATGTTTTGTTAAACTGAGGTGGTCCTTTTATGGAGATACACCATCAATGGTAAAATCACTATTTGGCCTTAATAGAGAGGTCCTCCTATAATATATTAGTAGGATGGTCACTATGTAGTAAGGTTGACTGTAGGATTGTCCACTATAAGAGGTTGAACTGGCTAGATGTCCTTTATAGAGAGAGGTGATCTTATTATAGGGTGGTTCCCATATTTACTGTAGACCTACTTTCCTAGTATGATATGACCAGGACAGACTGCAGTAGTTGTAGGCTCCTTCTCCTCCTCTCCTTCTCCTCCTAATCCTTTTTGATGTTCAATACTGTCTTCAGCTTCATTGCCAACTTTGTCTGTTTCTTTCTTCTCTAAGCTGGCTCTTGCCTCCATTTCTTCCTCTTCTTCTGCAGTGGTTCTTGACTCAATGCAGCCATCACTTGTCTTCTCCCCCGCACCAGTGCCACTTTCTCCCTCCTGCTGGACACAACCACTCTCTGAGCCTCCTCCTCCTCCTCCTTCTTCCACTGTCTGGTGAACTGCGAGTACTTCCGGTCTCTCTCCCGCTATCTCTTTTGCTCCAATGCCTTCTTTTTGTTCATTGATGGTCAAGGCTGGAGTGGTGCAGGAGGTGGAAGCAATGGGAGAGGCTGTGGAGGAGCAGGAGAAGGAGATGGAGGTTGAGGTAGAAGTGGAGGAATACGTCAAACTAGAGGTGGTAGAGGAGGTGGCAATGGAGGTCAGGGAGATAGGAGGTTTTCTCTGCCAAGGCAGCCACTGCAACTTTTGAAGGACTGCGATAAAGAAGCCTCCGGTGTCTTGGTGGTGTGGGAGGACCCGAACACTGGAGAGGAGAGGATGGAGAAAAGGAAGAAGAGGAGGAGTAGGAGGAGAATGAGGAGGAAAAGGAAGAAGATGAAAAAGTGAGTTAGCCCAACTCAGCTTATGCTACCATCTTTGAAGCTTCAGATAAGGAAGAAGGCTCGGGTCAGGAGGGAAAAATGTCGATGAGGAAGAAGTCTGAGCTTCAGTCATCCATTCCATCTTCTTGTTCATCACCTGCAGTACCACAACAACTACTACATTGCTCTAATAATGAGAACACGATAAGTTCAGCTTTTCACATGTACCTTCCAAGAAGTTAGTCCAGGAATGGTCCTGAGACCTGGTAGCTTGTCACTAACATCCACTAACTCAACTGCTCCTGTAGAAAGAAGAGAGGAGCCAGGGATAGAAATACACATACAATGATATTGGCCTCTACGCCATGTGTGGCATGAAGCATCTAACTAAAGCAGTACTGGACTTCGTAGGCCCAGTGAGCACAGGCAACGGGATTACGTGCAAGTAGGGCTAGTGAACAGAAAGAAAAATGAGTATCAATAAGTAAAAGATGGGTAGAATTAAAAAGTAACTGTGAACTAAACGAATTTCGGGTCACTTCAAAGAAAATGTACTACCTTTACAGAGTTGTAGCATGGTAGATATAACAGCCTCATTCTCCAGTGGGTTGAGTGAACAGGTGGAATATACTAGCCTTCCTCCTGTCCGGAGTAGCTCCAATCCTCGATTCAATATCCTCAACTGTAACCTGGATTTGAAACACCACCCAATTACCACCAGTCCCGGTATCCAAGTAGTATGTTAAGGGATTTGGATCATCCTAAGATTGTTCAGTGCAAAGATTTGATGTAGGCTTCAATCCTAGGATCGAGCACTACATGAATCTTGGATCCTTGGCTTAAAGTTGTGACCCTCCGTAGAGCGGACATTACTCCACTCCTGCACCCTCTTTGAATATGTAGTTTATTGTCTCTAAAACATGACAACCTCTGAAGAGAGGACAGTAGAGCCATACGTACCTATAGTGTCCTCTCTTTGGAGGTTTTACTACATAGAGAATTATTCATGTATCATTTATTGAGCTAAACGTGGTGTGTGTGTGTAGAGAGACACCACAGAAGCTCTGTCTGTCACTTATTATGCAATAGACTTACTACAGAGAGAGTTCATTATAGGAAATTGTATTGAATTCTGAATATAAAAGAATACTCGAATTTGGAAGAGTGAGTGAGTGAGACTGAGTGTGCCGTCCGCCTACCTGTGTAGGCCAGCTCCCAGGGAGGGGCTCCACGATCGCCATATTGTGGGATTCTTCCTCATCGTCCCATCTCCACTATAGGAATAAAACTCACAGTGTCCCTTATACCCAGTATGTATGTACTATAATTATATATATACTAATGTACAGTGAAACCTGAGCTAGTGGTCACCTGAGTAATGGGGTCACCTCCTTATTCTGGTCAAAAACTGAAGTCCCGACAGCTAGATATAAAATACATAGCTTGCTAAAATAATATAGAGCCACCTGTTAAATCAGGCCAACTGAAGCTGGCCTGAGGGTGACCGGATTAGACAGGTTTCACTGTACGGGTCCATGGGATCCTTATAAACATAGTACAATATATTTTGTTTACGTGTATACCTGCACGGAACATCACACAGGATACGGTCATAATACAGTGGACACCTTGCCCCCTCCTCCTGCAAAAACAACAAAAAAGTATGAATTTTCATGCATTAACAGCAACCGGGCAAACAGATCACACATTGGCAGCTTTACCATGTATACATCTAAGGCAGCTTCACCACGTACGCTCATACACCACAATGAGATATAGATTATGGTACATACACAGTGGAACCTCCAGATGTATTGTTTCATAACAGCAAACATTCCCTGATCTATGTATGATACATAGTGTATTGTTTGGTGTGCATTTCCTCATCACGACTAACTAACTTAACGTTATTGTATAGTCTAACATACGTTATTGTAGTAGAGCATGGGGAATACTGAGGCATCGTGGTTGGTGACCATGAAGCAGGGGCTCTTGAGTCTCTTGGCCTGGTGGACCAACATGTAACATCTCTTGTTGTCTGCGTCATTGGCAACCACCACACCAGACGGTAGGGATGACGACGATGGCTTGTCGTCGACGTGGATCATCTCTATGAGCTGAGCCGTTTTAGAGCCCGGGGCTGCACACATATCCAGTACCTATGTATATACACCGTGAGATGGATATACAGTAGAACCCTGCTTAATAAACACCCCTCTATAGTGGACACCTAGATATAGTGGGAAAATGTCTGTGTCTCAACTTATGTACTACTGATCAATAATATGTTTGTAACCCCTCCAGAATGGACACCTTGTTATAATGGGACAATTACATATGTAGTAATATGGATAACCTTATGATGAGGTTGAACATCAAGCAGTAGCGGTGGGATCATACTTACTGCTTCCTGTCTACTGATATTCCCCTGTAGACACAAGTTTGAGGAGAGGAGAAAGAGGATAGAAAAATGATGCCAGTGTGTACTATACCTGCTCACTCTCGTCCACCAGAAAACGATGAAATTTTGAAACTTCTGGTGACTTGCGAATGAATGCTCTCGACAGTGGAACATGCCATGCCAACTGATCTGGATACCTGTTCACAACAAACACAAATACAAACAACAAACAAACAAACAAACAAACAAACAATACAAACCGTTGACTCCAACCTACAATACGTAGTCATATACGTATATACCAATGTTCTCACCAAGGTAGCGAAGTGGGAGGGGCTAGCTTCTCCCCCTCTTGACCTGCTGATTCCTGGACGGCCTTGACCAGCTCCACAAACACTGTCTGCTGAAGACACTCTCTGACTGCCTTGGCAACGTGCTGTGTCCCCGTAATTCTGAACGTCAGTGGCAGAGGCTGTCTCAGAATGGACATAAAGTCTTCCCATTCTTCTTCCGGGATCACTCCCTGACCCTGCGGTGCGGTTCGGTTCGGAGGAGGTGATAAAGTGGGGGGAGGAGGAGGAGGAGGAAGAGGAGGAGAGAGTGAGATTATTTGAAGGATGATATAGTTAGCAGCAGACCTGATAATACTTCACAAAACGACTGTTCTCCATTACTATTGGTTTATACCCTGCTCCTCTCGTTTCCGTCTTAGTCGACTCCACGTCATTGCCGACTTTTTGCTGAATAGGATAGTAGCTATGTAATACAACCTAGTACTATAGCTACTAGTGTATACAAATACTAAAGCTGGCATACTTTGTTCTTGCGCTGCCAGGCTCCTTCGCGGCGTCTTCTCTTCGGCATGCTGCCGTGGTTTACCAGGTTAGCTTGCAGTGTCTTCTTTAGCGATGGTGCAAACCTACAACCCGAACAGCTCATCAACCCACGTGGTGACCTCTGACCTTTAACTCGAGAGACCATAATAATCTAGTCTCTTATGTCATCTATTATGATTGTGTTATGGTAGACATTTACTCATTGTGTGTGTGTCTGCACGCCCGGGGAGTGTACCGCACGGACAAATTCAGTCAGTCACCAGACACTAGATAGCCCACTCGTGTCATTAGGAATCCTACAAAATCCCTACGCCCACCATTTTGTTGTAGTCCAGTGCATGCACACTATACCAAACATAGCTTGATCCTCAGTCTAGGACACGCAGCAGTCAGATGCCAGCATCCACACAAGTATAAAAGTCAATAACTTGCTAACCACTTTTGACATTCACACTATAATCAAGTAGAAGTGGAGGTGTGAAAGATGAAGATGAGCTTGGCATGTTTTCTGATAGCTGTCGTGTCAATTGTGTTTGGTGGTGCAGATGGTCTAAGGAGTGGGGCAGTGGACAGGACTATACAGCCTGAAGAAGCCGGAACTGATGTTGTAGAAGCCACCATTGACCTCTTGAACCAGCTGGATATCTTCTCCGACAGAAGTAGGTTCCTACGAAGGATAGCCTACGCCGAGACTCGAGACGGAGTGGATTTCAGGACTTATCGTCAGGGTTACGACGGTGGTATCTGGCAGGTTGATGAACCAATATTCCAGCTAACACAGAACACAACAATCTTTTCCGAACTAACACCATTAGTTGAGAGAATCCAGCGGGTAATTGGCATCAATTGGCTAACACTGCCATGGAATGAGCTGAGGCGGCCATTTTTCTCAGGGATGGCTGCCAGTCTGTTCCTAGCGGCAGTAATCCCCGAAGAGATTCCTGGTCCAGGAAGAGTGGCCGAACAGGCAAGCCTCTGGAAGGATGTCTACAACTCTGATCCACAGGACTCAGAACAAAGCTTCATTGATGCAGTGGAGGAGCTAGAGACTGAAGGTATATTTCATTTTGGCCCTATTTTCTTGCACTGATAGCTCCTAACGTCTAGACATTATTTGTAAGTTAACTAGCAGTCCATTGTGTTGATAAGACTGCAACATTATTAGTAGACACTGCAGGAAGTTGGTGCAATACTGCGAAACTAGTGAGGCTGTAGTTGTTTGATGACAAAGCCTGGGACTCATAGTAAATAAATCACTCTATTATTGACAATCAAACCCACTCACTCACATGATACTAACACAAGCTCCTTTATGTCTCCTACAACACTGCAGAGTGCCCAGTGAGGGGGTTGGATCTGGTCTTCATATTCGACTCTTCCGGCAGCGTTGGAGTGTTTAACTTTTCAGTCGAGAAAGATTTCGCAGTAAACATCACAAGTGTCTTCAATATCGGACTGGATGCTACTAGAATTGGTGCAGTTGCATTCAGTGGTCTCACCTACCACCAAATACCTCTCGACTTGCTCAAAACAAGCGAGGCCGTTAGAGAGGGGCTGCAGACAATTCCATACAACGATATACAGATAGGCAAATACAGTACAAACACTTCAGGTGCACTCTTAACTGTTCGCAGCAATATATTCACAAAGAGCGGAGGAGCAAGACCACCAGAGTTTGCCTTCCCAAGAGTCGTGATACTCATAACCGACGGAAGATCTAACGTGGACACAAACCTTACTATTCCTGCAGCAGAGGCCCTGCACAATGACGGAGTCATAGTATTTGCAGTGGGTATTGGTAAAAGAATGATCAGATTCAGTGAATTGAGTGAGGTTGCATCGCAGCCTGAGTTTGTCAGTCTCATTGGTGGATTTGATGTAACTGAGCTACAGGGACTTCAGCAAGTTCTCAGTGATGAGGCTTGCAGAAGTAAGTATTGGACTTCAGTTTGTGACCTGAATACAGAGATATAGTAGTGCATAAGCGCTTGCACAGGAATACATAGGTTACCCATTACTCAGGTGTGACCACTAGCTCAGAAATCCTATTCATAACCATCAGAATCGGCTTTATCCGCATCTTTGTTCTCTAATTTACCACAGCTCCTGCAATAGTGGCTGTCAAAGAAGAAGTAAAGATTTCAGCACAACGCAGAGGATCCGTCAGCTACTTTCAATACCAGTTGCCAGACGAGGGGATGACCCTGCAATTGAATGTGGCAGCAGGTCGAGTCATCCTCTATGCCTCGACAAGAATACCGAACCCTAACTCGGCACTCTACGATTTTAGGCTCGAGACAGACTCCAATGAGGATATATTTCTCAGTCCTGATGATTTTGTGGATGATGAGGGCATTGGAATGATGAGGGTCAGTAGAAAGAGAAACACAGCAGGTAGTGAAGAAGAAGGTGAAGAAATGGAGAGAATGGTGTTCATGACAGTGGAGGGACTAGAGCTCAACAACAGCTACACTCTAGACACCACATTTGGCGATACAAGTAAGTCTCTATTCTCATGCCCGACTTACAGGGAATCCCATCATCTGTGCCTACTCGGCCTATGAATCCAAAGGCATACTTACATAAGTGCCTACATAAGTGTCATGTGGTGACAACAGTATCACTTGGAAGTGTGTATCATAGAGGCTAATCGAAGTCATCCAAAACTTAATAAAACTGCTTTTTTCCTTGCAGCAAGTTCCTCAGGGGCTATTGTCACAGCAAACTGTCTACTACTCTTGACCCCTTTTATATATGTACTCTTTCAATAGAGACTGCAATATGTGTGTATATGTTATGTGTGAGTGATTTGTATATTATCCCTAAGCTATTGCTCATTATTATAAATAAATTTTTATTATAGCTAAAAAAAGAGTAAGTAAAACAAAGACAAAAGCTGTCAAGAGAAGGAGAGTGAATGAGCTAGCACAGTTATATAGTTGTATTCTATATTCAAAGTTCAAAGTTTATGATACAGCGTGACCCGTAGGGTATAGCCAAAAATAT